>OZ012637.1:0-38769 GCA_963942525.1 Ptychoptera contaminata
AATGCAGTGCCTACACGGCGTAGTGTACGATTGTCCACAATGAAAGAAGCGAATATGACATCAATTATGGATAATTCATGACATATTCGCTTCTTTCATTGTGGACAATCGTACACTACGCCGTGTAGGCACTGCATTGCTAAAATTTGTCGTTTTTGTATCGTCTACAGGTAATTTATATTCATTATTATCATTCGAAAGAATATTAATTATCGGTGCTGGTGGCACTTTAAATAAATTCTCCTGATCATCATTACATATATCCGAATAGAGTTTATTCTTTATATCAATTAAATCATTTTTTACTGTATCATCAATATCATTACGATTTTCAATTTTATCAAAGAATTTTTGTAGTGTTGCTTCAACCTTATCAATACGTTTTAAAACAGGACTAAAAGTATTCATTGGTAATTTTGTTTCTCTATAAAAATAAAATAAATTGAATATTTTAAAATTTATAAAATTATTTCATTTTTTTTTTACTTGACGGCACTTGATGCTGTATCTATTTCTGTAGATGTTGATGCATTAAAATTAAAACTTGCATGTGAATCTAACGATTCATTGTTCATTCCTTTAACACGATTAGTATCAACAAACAAATTTTTATCAACTGGTAGTCTACAAAAGAAATATTTGAATAGAAAATAAAATTAATAAAAATAAAATTGAAAAAACAAACCTTTCACGTCGTATCACTGTTGAATGATTTAAATTATTTATTTGAAATGGTTCATATTTGTTTACTTTTGGTGTACAAATTGTATTCCTGGTAGCCTTCTTGATTGTTGATAATGATTTAAATTTATTATTAAACAATTTTGTTTGCATTAATGGTGTTCGTTTTGTTCCTTGACCATTATTACCATTAAATAGTTTTGTTGGCGTTTTTATATTTTGTTTCTAAAATTAAAAAAAATATATATAATTAAGTGAAATTAATACATAAAGAAATATTATATAAATAATTATATACTTTGAGTTCTGTGTTGTGATCTCAAATTAATCACAACGCGTGTATGTTTTTTATTATTCATTTTTAATCTTTCTCTTAAATATTTGCATAATTGTAATTGTTTTGACTAGAGATATTTGATATATTTTATTCATAATAAGCATAATTTATAATTAATGACTCACGACGCGTGTACGTTTTTTATTATTCATTTTTAATCTTTTTCTTAAATATCAGTAATTGTTTTGACTAGAGATATTTGATATTTTTATTCATAAACTGCAAAGCGTGAGAAATGGCCACTAAGCATAATTTGTAATGGTATGTTGCAATGCGTGGGATGTGGCCACCCAGCATTTTAATATATAGTAAATTGTAATGACCTATATAATAAGTAAAGCAGAGAGAAGAATGATAATTATTAAGTTTTGACGGTCAAACCAGAAGGTTGTTAATAAATATTTTAATCTTATATAATAAATAAAGTTTTGTAATTGAAAATAAATAAATGTTATATTGATCATTATTGAAGTGTTTTTATTCGTCGTGACATAATATCCCAAATTAATAGAGGAGAATTGAGAGAGTTCAACAGTAACTTACAATTGGTGAATATTGGCCCTTTTCGTATTCACTAAGCCAATTGTATTACTATACCCCGATATTTGACATCAGCAATTGTCATTTATCAAACAAAGGTGATTCGACGATTGAACTAAGTACTTTGTGGAAACGTGCTACCAGACGTAAGTACTAGCTTAAGGCAGTCAGAAACGTCATTATTGCCTCCTCACAAGGAAAACAGTTTAAACCATCGTCGCAGATCCAACATCTGATATAATCGAATTAATTCTTGGATTATTTCTTAATTTTGTTTCTCTATAAAAATAAAATAAATTGAATATTGTTGTGTTTATTGCGACAAAAAAATGTTTTTATTTTAGTGATTCGTGTATATATTTAACTTACCAAGGATTGTTAATGTTTGCACAAAAAATTATAAAAAATATTTTTATTGTATATTTGAAATAAGAATAAATATTGTATCTTAACTTAATTTAAAATTTGGATATCAAAAGTTATTTATTAGTTACCAGAAGGTCTTGCAAAATTATTAACTTTACTTTTGAATTGATCTGCATTTCAGATAATTATACAAGTTTATAAGTCTAAATAAACAATTTAAAATTTATATCGACACAAAAAATTAATAATTTGAACAATGACGGTGGACGTTTGGATAAAGACGTTGGATTATGTTATTTTAAATTATAAAACTTTGCAGTCTCAGGTTCGAACCTCGCTACAACTAAAAATATATAAATATAATAATATAGTAGAGAGGGAAAAGAAATTAACCAAGAAAAATTTGGTAAAAATTCCTTTTTGCAAAATTTTGTGCGTATCGTTGGATGTTTTAAAGCTTGTTGGGGGATAGGGGGTCGTTGCAATTTTTTCGTCGTTTCAGTTTCACGATAATTACATATTTAACCAATGGTTAGTACCACAAGTTTTTTACAAAACTAAACCAATGGTTAGTACTGCACTGTACGTTTTAATATTTCTTCACCAATGGTAAATTTTTTATTCGTATTGAAAAATTGCAAAAATAAAATGACAAAAATATTTTTTTCAAGTAAATAAAATGTTTTATTTTCAAAATAAAATGGATTTTTTTAATTAATCAAAATATAATAATAAATACATAAAATTATTTACACAAGATAAATATACGATTTTTTATTTTGCAATCTGAAATGGCGAATATTATTATAAGTGTCGAAGGAATGGCAACTGCTGTTAAATTGTAGTCTTACTTCTGTCTGATTATCTGCAGTTGCCCGTTGGATTCTTAATGGTTGTTTAGATAATATATTGATGTGGGCAAATAGTGGGCCATTATAACATTTTTACAATTAATTTTGCCAACTAAAAATTATTACATTTTGTTATTACAATTTGTTACATTTTTGAATAATAATAATTGAATAATACAAATAATTATTTATCAAAAAAATTACTAAAATTAAAGATGAAATTAATGCCAAAAAATCTTCACTGGAAGACTGGAGAATAATTAATCAATTAGTGATGACCGATGGTCATACTTTGATGAATACATTTCCAAATTAAATATTTTAAATCTACAAATAGAAAAAAGGAGAAATTATTTTTTATTTATTTATTTGTCAGAAAGGAAATTATTTTTACTTGATCACTCAATGGTTGGTGGGTTTTGTTGATGCTGTATTTACGGTAAGTCAACAGAAGAAAAATAATTATGGATCCAACGTAATGTAACTTTTCAATCTTTTAACTCATTTTTTCCCACTGTACCAATGTTGGCAAAGAGTTTCAAATTTGCTTTAATCGAACAAAGTTGCTAAAAAAAGATTTTCATGATTGAAAGTCCAGTGTACCAATCTGGCCCCTAAAATACAAATAAAAATAATTCTGCATCTAATTTTTGTGGTTTTTTTTTAATTTTTCAGCCTCTAGATATATTAATTTCACAAAAATTTTAAATTTTTTAGGTTTTCCGTAGCATGTAATGGGTTAATTGCTTGATCAACGGTGGGTTAGTGGCTACAAGTAGAAAAAAATTACTGATTAATTTAATTATACAGAAAACAATTTAATTTTTATTATACTTTTCAACTGCACTGAGTGAATTAATTATCACTAAAATGGCGAACAATCCTTTGAGTGGACTCCCAGAGACAAATTACTGGAGAATAATTAATTTACTTTTAGTACGGTGGCATTTCGATGATCGGTGGTCAATGGTTAATTCTTCAAAATAAATATTTTAAATCTACAAATAGAACAAAAAGTAAATAATTTTTACTTAATCGCTGGATGATTCTCAATGGTTGGTTGGTTTTGCTGATACTGCTGGCATTTACGGTAAGTCAACAGAAGAATTATGTTCCTCTCATATGAATCCAACGTAATGTAATTCTTCAATCCTTTAATTGTTTGATCAGCGAAGGGATCAACGGTGTCTACAAGTAGAAAAAATTATTTGTGTAGAAAAATTTAAAACAATTTAGTTTAATTATACTTTTCAATTGCATTGAGTACATGATAATTGTAATTAATTATCGCTTAACACAGCGAACATTCCTTTAATAATTAATTTTCTTGTAGTGCGGCGGCATTGCGATGATCGGTGGTCAATGGTCACTTCCAAATTAATATTTTAAATCTACAAATAGAAGAAAAAATGAAAAATTATTTTTTATTTATTTATTTGTCAGAAAGTAAATTATTATTACTTGATCAATGTAATGCAATTTTTCAATCTTTTAACTCATTTTTTCTCAATGTACTAATATTGGCACAGAGTTTCTAATTTGCTCGAACAAAGTTGCTTAAAAGATTTTCATGTTTGAAAGTCCAGTGTACCAAAATCTGGTCCCTAAAATACAAATAAAAATAATTCTTTATCTAATTTTTGTGGTTTTTTAAATTTTTCAGCCTCTAACTATATTATTTTCAAAAAAAATTTAACTTTTTTCGATTTTCCGTGGCATGTAATGGGTTAATTGTTTGATCATCGGTGGGATCAACAGTGGGATCAACGGTGTCTACAAGTAGAAAAAAAATTAATTACTTATGCAGAAAAATTTAAAACAATTTATTTTTAATTATACTTTTCAATTGCACTGACTGATTTTATTTATCGCTTAATATGGTGAACAATCCTTTAAGGAGACTCCCAGAGATTTCACAAATTACTGGAGAATAATTAATTAATTAATGATGACCGATGGTCATACTCTGATGAATACATTTCCAAATTAAATATTTTAAATCTACAAATAGAAAAAAGGAGAAATTATTTATTTATTTGCATAAAAATATTTGACAGAAAGTAAATAATTTTAATTAATTTTACTTGATCACTGGATGATACTCAATGGTTGGTGGGTTCTGCTGATGCTGGTTAAGATAAGACAACAGAAGAAATAAAATATATTTTTATTTATATAATAAAGGATCAAATGTGTTACAATCATCCTCCTTTAGTTAGGGGTTGAAATTGTGGAAACTTGCGTTTTTAGATGCAAAACTACCCCCTTATAAACGATCCGTTTGGACACGAAGAGAAACTACCCTTAATATGCCAGTTATTTTAGTTTAAATTTTTGTTCAATTGCACTGAGTTAATTAATTATCACTAAAATGGTGAACAATCCTTTAACTCATTTTTGCCCACTGTACCAATGTTGGCAAAGAGTTTCTAATTTGCTTTAATCGAACAAAGTGGCTTAAAAGATTTTCATGATTGAAATTCCAGTGTGCCAATCTGGTCGCTTAAATACAAATAAAAATAATTCTTTATCTAATTTTTGTGGTTTTTTATATTTTTCAGCCTCTAACTTTATTATTTTCACAAAAATTTTAACTTTTTTCGGTTTTCCGTGGCATGTAATGAGTTAATTGCTTGATCAACGGTGGGTTAGTGGCTGAAAGTAGAAAAAATTAATAATTAATTTAATTATACAGAAAACAATTTAATTTTTATTATACTTTTCAACTGCACTGAGTGAATTAATTATCACTAAAATGGCGAACAATCCTTTGAGTGGACTCCCAGAGATTTCACAAATTACTGGAGAATAATTAATTTATTTTTAGTGCGGCGGCACTGCGATGATCAGTGGTCAATGGTTAATTCTTCAAAATAAATATTTTAAATCTACAAATAGAACAAAAAATGAAAAATTATTTTTTATTTATTAATTTGTCAGAAAGTAAATTATTATTACTTGATCAATGTAATGCAATTTTTCAATCTTTTAACCCATTTTTTCTCAATGTACTAATATTGGCACAGAGTTTCTAATTTGCTCGAACAAAGTTTTCATGATTGAAATTCCAGTGTACTAATCTGGCCCCTTAAATACAAATAAAAATAATTCTTTATCTAATTTTTGTGGTTTTCAGCCTCTAACTATATTATTTTCAAAAAAATTTTAACTTTTTTCGGTTTTCCGTGGCATGTAATGGGTTAATTGCTTGATCATCGGTGGGATCAACGGTGTCTACAAGTAGAAAAAAAAATTAATTATTTATGCAGAAAAATTTAAAACAATTTATTTTTAATTATACTTTTCAACTGCACTGACTGATTTTATTTATCGCTTAATATGGTGAACAATCCTTTAAGGAGACTCCCAGAGATTTCACAAATTACTGGAGAATAATTAATTAATTAATGATGACCGATGGTCATACTCTGATGAATACATTTCCAAATTAAATATTTTAAATCTACAAATAGAAAAAAGGAGAAATTATTTATTTATTTGCATAAAAATATTTGACAGAAAGTAAATAATTTTAATTAATTTTACTTGATCACTGGATGATACTCAATGGTTGGTGGGTTCTGCTGATGCTGGTTAAGATAAGACAACAGAAAATTGAATAATATTATTATTCATCACTTAATTAATTGATCAACGGTGGGTTGGTGGGTGGCTACAAGTAGAAAAAATTAATTATTAATTTAATTATGTAGAAAATATTTTAATTTAATTATACTATATTTAATTTTTGTTCAATTGCACTGAGTTAATTAATTATCACTAAAATGGTGAACAAATCCTTTAACGTGACTCAAAAAAATTTCACAAAATATTATTATTAATTATTTTTTATTATATTATTAAATATTTTATTATATAAAGGATATTTTTTGCAATGGTCAATTAATTTTTTATTTGTAAACACGAGGTAAATGTGACATTCACAAACGAAAACAAGTACAAAGCTGGTCACAGTTTGCAAAAAAAAAAGTTATTAAATAATTTGCAAAGTCAATGGCACTTTTAAGTAAGCAAGGACACAGAATTTATAAATATTTGGTGAAAAAATAGACTAAGTTAAATTATTTTTAATAGATAAATGGTAAAAAATATTTAAATGTAAAAATTTAAAAGAATTTGCTAGGTAAAAGTAAAATGATATATATGGAGAAGAAATAGCAAAATAAAAGGACAATGGTTTAGCGAATAATAGAAAAAAATATTTTTTTTTACACAATAGATAGATATGGCTATTGTTCGTCGTCTGCTTGCCTATTGTTATTGAAATCTATTGTTTGGCACAAATTTTGTGCACATTTATTCTAACGGTAAATTCCCCAGCCGAGCCGGCCTATTCCCCCGCAGAATAGACCGGCTTGTTGTTTAGAAAAACTAAACATAAAGGGAGAAAAATATATGGATGAACTCTGCAGCTCTAAGATCCGAGCCTTTCCACCATGACAATCATCATGGAAGGCCCGGCCGCCACAGGCAGAGAAATCGGGAGAGATCTCTAACCTGTGACCAAAGAGGGCAGTTCCACATACCGTGATTTTATGCATGTGAAGCTAAACCATTTTACTAATACGTACCCCCGTCGAACTTGAAAGCAAGCCGGGGATAAGTAAGACAACAATGCACACTGCCACGGACGCAGCCGAAAAACGATAATTTTATTTTGTATATATATTATATATGCACAACTTTATTCTTGTGTTCTTTAAATATTTTAAAAAAACTAACTGACTCTATTTACATTGCAAAATATTTAAACCAACTAACTTTATTTACATTGCAAAATATTTAGCAAAAATGTTAATATTTTCTTTTTTATATATAAATATTTATTAAATTCATAAATGTTGCATTGTTTTTACATATTTCGTTTCTTATATTTAATTAATTAAAGGGCAATTTATATATTATTTCAATCATTTACCATAATCAGGCGGTTGATTTATTCATTTAAAAAAATTAATATCCTTATATCTTATCCTTATATCCTAAAATCATATTCTTTTGATAATTACATAGCCGGAGTTGCAACATACCAAGATCAAAGTGATTCGGTTAATGTTTTACGATGTGCCTACATTTAATGCTCCCACTGGGTTATCATTGTTAAGTAAATGAATTGTTTATTTGCTTTGAACTATTTTCTAATAATTTTTATTATCCTGATGATCATTTTCAACAGTTTTCATCAGTGAATTGTTTGTTATCTTTAGGCTGTCCTATTAACTCCTTTTTTTATTTTTTATAAAACTTCTTCGTTAAGGTATTTATTTATTAGCTTTTTATGTTATTTATCTAGATATTTATGTAATTTTCTGCAAAATCCTTAGCCAAACACAATGTTGGTATTTTTTTCTCTGCTATGATGTTTGCTGCAAATAAGAAAAAAATACATTACTACATAGTACGTTTAACGACTTAAATTAGCTACAAATATTAATTAATTTATAACTTTGCATTCAATTAATATATTTGCTCTATTTATTATTATTTTTTTAAAAATAACATTTATAGTATTTTGCATTTTAATAAATAATAAATTTATGTTTTTAAATGTATTAAATTTACCAATCAAATTGAGTGAGTATTTTTAATTTTCTCATTTTTTTTCATTTAATTTTCACTCTGATTATTCAATGTTTTTCTTTATTTTTTTATTGTATCCTTCTGTGCGCTTAAACAATTAAAGAATATTATTCATATTTTTTAAGGGTTGAAAAATAATAACTCAGTTTTTCATTATAAAAAAAATAAGAAAACTTCTATAAAAATGTGAAAATTTGTTAAAATCAAAAGATTGTTTTTTCTTTTTATTATTTTTATGGCTTTATAAGATTATGTTAAATTAGGGGATGAACATTTCTTTTCTTTTTGTTTTTATTTAGATTTTCTGTAATTTCAATAAATTTCTATACATAAAATCAAATTAATATTAATTTTTAATTACAATTTGATTTTTCATTTAATTATTTATTTGTTAAAAATAAAATATAATTTTATTAACAAAAATTTATTAAAAATAAAAATTATTTTTATCATGAAATTAGTTTTACCAACAGTATAAATATTAATGCTTTAGTGAGGGATTTTATAATTCCTATTTTTTCTGCTTTTAATTGGATTTTTATTATATTTTTGGTGCTATATAGTCTGATTTTAATAAAAGATTGGTTTAGAAAACATATAATTTGTCTGAGTACTGAGTGTTGCAATCATCCTACCTTAGTTAGGGGCTGAAATTGTGGAAACTAATGTTTTTAGATGCAAAACTATCCCCTTATGAACGATCCGTTTGGACACGAAGAGAAACTACCCTTAATATGCCCGTTATTTTAGTTTAAATTTTTGTTTGTAGAGGGTTGCATTTATGTATATTATTTAATTAATTGGACCTAATTAAATATAAATAATTCTTTAAAACAGTAAATAAAGAACCCTTAAGTCATTTTAAGCTTAATTTATCTTAATTATCAACACGTTTATGAAAAAATTAATTTATAAAAACGAACACTAAAAATGTGGAAACAATGTGGAATCACTGAAAATTTTTTGACTTTATTAGGTTTTTTTGTTATTTAAACTTAAAATCGTTAACATGTTGATTTTTATTTCAACAAAAGTCGATTACCAATTAATTTACTTTAGGGAAATATGTATGTATATATAAATAAATTTTTTTTTTTGTTACTTCTCTATTTTTAATATTAAATAATAATAAAATATTGTGTTTTAATGAAAAAATTAAAATTGGATTTTCACTGTTGAATATAAAAAAAAAACCAACGAGAAAATGTCAGTATTTAGGGTAACAAGAAAAACAAAAAGAAAACAATAAATAAATTAAATTTAATACCCATTAATAAAACACCTAAGAGAGTTTTAATAAATAAAAAAAAAAGAATTCATTGTATTAGGGAAGCAAAACAAAACCAAACAATAGGTAGACAATTACGTAATTACGTATTATGGTGATAAAACATAGATAAACCTCAACCAACAAAATACAATTTTATATGTGTTTATCGTTAAATCCAAAAATAGCAGTGTTAATCACTAAAAATCCAACTAAAGTCAATTCTGGTTTTGGTTTATCAAACAATGATGATTTTTTCTATGCTTGCTTTACTAGGATAAGGTTTTCTATTATACCATTTTGATGATAACAAGAAATTCATCAATATTTTTTTGTTGAATTGCATTTAGAAAATTACGGTTTTCCAAAAACAATTATTAAGATTTTCTAACTCTAATGTCTAATGTAAAACAAAATTAATAGAATAAAATATAAATACCTTACGATTACACACTTTTCCTATCAACAGTCATTGTGTTATGCTTGTAGCCGTCTGTACCTAAAATAATAAAAAAAAACTCAATTAAATCATAAGTGACATTACATATGCATAAACATACCATCATGTCATTAAAAATTAACTTAAGATGCTCAGGAAATCCATAAAACACCACCCAACGGCATTAACATACCCACAATTAGGTCTGTGGTACATAGAATACTGTCCGGCTGCTTCGGTAATCCATTAAACATCAATGTAGATCATTGGCGTACTCACACCAACATTATCTTGCCCTTAAGATACCTAAAATAATAAAAAAAAACTCAATTAAATCATAAGTGACATTACATATGCATAAACATACCATCATGTCATTAAAAATTAACTTAAGATGCTCAGGAAATCCATAAAACACCACCCAACGGCATTAACATACCCACAATTAGGTCTGTGGTACATAGAATACTGTCCGGCTGCTTCGGTAATCCATTAAACATCAATGTAGATCATTGGCGTACTCACACCAACATTATCTTGCCCTTAAGATACCTAAAATAATAAAAAAAAAAAAAAATTAAATCATAAGTGACAATACATATGCATAAACATACCATCATGTCATTAAAAATTAACTTAAGATGCTCAGGAAATCCATAAAACACCACCCAACGGCATTAACATACCCACAATTAGGTCTGTGGTACATAGAATACTGTCCGGCTGCTTCGGTAATCCATTAAACATCAATGTAGATCATTGGCGTACTCACACCAACATTATCTTGCCCTTAAGATACCTAAAATAATAAAAAAAAACTCAATTAAATCATAAGTGACATTACATATGCATAAACATACCATCATGTCATTAAAAATTAACTTAAGATGCTCAGGAAATCCATAAAACACCACCCAACGGCATTAACATACCCACAATTAGGTCTGTGGTACATAGAATACTGTCCGGCTGCTTCGGTAATCCATTAAACATCAATGTAGATCATTGGCGTACTCACACCAACATTATCTTGCCGTTAAGATACCTAAAATAATAAAAAAAAACTCAATTAAATCATAAGTGACATTACATATGCATAAACATACCATCATGTCATTAAAAATTAACTTAAGATGCTCAGGAAATCAATAAAACACCACCCAACGGCATTAACATACCCACAATTAGGTCTGTGGTACATAGAATACTGTCCGGCTGCTTCGGTAATCCATTAAACATCAATGTAGATCATTGGCGTACTCACACCAACATTATCTTGCCCTTAAGATACCTAAAATAATAAAAAAAAACTCAATTAAATCATAAGTGACATTACATATGCATAAACATACCATCATGTCATTAAAAATTAACTTAAGATGCTCAGGAAATCCATAAAACACCACCCAACGGCATTAACATACCCACAATTAGGTCTGTGGTACATAGAATACTGTCCGGCTGCTTCGGTAATCCATTAAACATCAATGTAGATCATTGGCGTACTCACACCAACATTATCTTGCCCTTAAGATACCTAAAATAATAAAAAAAAACTCAATTAAATCATAAGTGACATTACATATGCATAAACATACCATCATGTCATTAAAAATTAACTTAAGATGCTCAGGAAATCCATAAAACACCACCCAACGGCATTAACATACCCACAATTAGGTCTGTGGTACATAGAATACTGTCCGGCTGCTTCGGTAATCCATTAAACATCAATGTAGATCATTGGCGTACTCACACCAACATTATCTTGCCCTTAAGATACCTAAAATAATAAAAAAAAACTCAATTAAATCATAAGTGACATTACATATGCATAAACATACCATCATGTCATTAAAAATTAACTTAAGATGCTCAGGAAATCCATAAAACACCACCCAACGGCATTAACATACCCACAATTAGGTCTGTGGTACATAGAATACTGTCCGGCTGCTTCGGTAATCCATTAAACATCAATGTAGATCATTGGCGTACTCACACCAACATTATCTTGCCCTTAAGATACCTAAAATAATAAAAAAAAACTCAATTAAATCATAAGTGACATTACATATGCATAAACATACCATCATGTCATTAAAAATTAACTTAAGATGCTCAGGAAATCCATAAAACACCACCCAACGGCATTAACATACCCACAATTAGGTCTGTGGTACATAGAATACTGTCCGGCTGCTTCGGTAATCCATTAAACATCAATGTAGATCATTGGCGTACTCACACCAACATTATCTTGCCCTTAAGATACCTAAAATAATAAAAAAAAACTCAATTA
Source organism: Ptychoptera contaminata (assembly GCA_963942525.1). Classification (NCBI taxonomy): domain Eukaryota; kingdom Metazoa; phylum Arthropoda; class Insecta; order Diptera; family Ptychopteridae; genus Ptychoptera; species Ptychoptera contaminata. The sequence continues at coordinate 12,385 of OZ012637.1, forward strand.
AATCATAAGTGACATTACATATGCATAAACATACCATCATGTCATTAAAAATTAACTTAAGATGCTCAGGAAATCCATAAAACACCACCCAACGGCATTAACATACCCACAATTAGGTCTGTGGTACATAGAATACTGTCCGGCTGCTTCGGTAATCCATTAAACATCAATGTAGATCATTGGCGTACTCACACCAACATTATCTTGCCCTTAAGATACCTAAAATAATAAAAAAAAACTCAATTAAATCATAAGTGACATTACATATGCATAAACATACCATCATGTCATTAAAAATTAACTTAAGATGCTCAGGAAATCCATAAAACACCACCCAACGGCATTAACATACCCACAATTAGGTCTGTGGTACATAGAATACTGTCCGGCTGCTTCGGTAATCCATTAAACATCAATGTAGATCATTGGCGTACTCACACCAACATTATCTTGCCCTTAAGATACCTAAAATAATAAAAAAAAACTCAATTAAATCATAAGTGACATTACATATGCATAAACATACCATCATGTCATTAAAAATTAACTTAAGATGCTCAGGAAATCCATAAAACACCACCCAACGGCATTAACATACCCACAATTAGGTCTGTGGTACATAGAATACTGTCCGGCTGCTTCGGTAATCCATTAAACATCAATGTAGATCATTGGCGTACTCACACCAACATTATCTTGCCCTTAAGATACCTAAAATAATAAAAAAAAACTCAATTAAATCATAAGTGACATTACATATGCATAAACATACCATCATGTCATTAAAAATTAACTTAAGATGCTCAGGAAATCCATAAAACACCACCCAACGGCATTAACATACCCACAATTAGGTCTGTGGTACATAGAATACTGTCCGGCTGCTTCGGTAATCCATTAAACATCAATGTAGATCATTGGCGTACTCACACCAACATTATCTTGCCCTTAAGATACCTAAAATAATAAAAAAAAACTCAATTAAATCATAAGTGACATTACATATGCATAAACATACCATCATGTCATTAAAAATTAACTTAAGATGCTCAGGAAATCCATAAAACACCACCCAACGGCATTAACATACCCACAATTAGGTCTGTGGTACATAGAATACTGTCCGGCTGCTTCGGTAATCCATTAAACATCAATCTAGATCATTGGCGTACTCACACCAACATTATCTTGCCCTTAAGATACCTAAAATAATAAAAAAAAACTCAATTAAATCATAAGTGACATTACATATGCATAAACATACCATCATGTCAATAAAAAATATTTATAACTATATATAATTATTATTATAAAAAATAATTACATAAATATATCATCTTGTCGATAAGAATTATTTATAACAATTAAAAAATATAAAAAATAAAATATTGTGCTTAAAAAAATAAGTTAAATATTTTTTGAATAAAAAGGCTTTTAATGTAAATAAAATGTATTCTTAGAAATGTCTCATTAAAAATTAAAATTAACACTAAATATTCTGTTTAAAAAATTATGCAAATTATTGAGTAATAGGAAATCGTTCTAAAAAAAAAATACATTCGTAGAAATGTATGAATTAAAATTAAAATGAAATTTTGTGTTAAAAAAATTATTAAAAAATACAATCATGTCAATAAGAATTATTAATAACAATCAATAATTATTATAAATAAATAGAATAAATATAAAAAGTAAAATATTGTTCTTAAAAAAATTTGTTAAATATTTTTTGAATAAAACGGCTTGTTAAGTAAATAAAATGCATTCTTAGAAATGTGTCATTAAAAATTAAAGTTAACATAGAATATTCTATTTAAAAAATTATGCAAATTATTGTGTAATAGGAAATTGTTTTAATAAACAAAATGCATTCTTAGAAATGTATGAATTGAAATTAAAACGGAATTGTCTGTTAAATATTATAAAAAAATTAATTAATTAATTAAAAATTATGGAAAAATGTAGTTTTCAAAACGTGAGAGCAAAAAAAAAAAAAAAAGAGGTCGTACATATAACTGACGATGCACTTGCTAACAATTAATTTTTTTAATCGCGCAAAGATCGAAAAACATGCAAGTTACATTTGATCATTTAAAAAAAAATTGTATCTCGCCACATTTGCACTTTTACATTTTTGCAGATTCATTTCGTATCTTCAGCATTTCAAATATATTCATTATTCAAATGCATTTTTTGTAAACCACTTAAACTAAATTTGCTTCTTCACTTTTTAATGTCTCCTTCGGGGACGTCCAATAATTATGTCAACAAATTACATTCGAAGAAATATGACAAGGGGGCGGGGTCACAAAATTTTCACATAAATAATGGCCATTTTCTAAAACTAAATAATTAGTTTTAATTTCAATTAAATTATATACTGAAACATTTTCTAAGCGAAAATATGAAAGCTAATATGAAAATTATGGTTAATATTAGTAACATGAACCAGCATTTCATATTTCAAACGCAAAAGAAAAACTGAATAAAAACTATTTAACAAAATTAATAAAAAACAATTTAATTAGGTAAAAGTGAACTTTAATTACATAATCATAAGAAAATGTAATTAAAATTCACTTATATAAAAATAGCTTTTAACATAAATGTCACATGAATCAAAATTAAATGTAAGATTAACCAGAATTTCATATTTCAAACGCAAAACAAAAACTAAATAAAAATCCTTTAACAAAATTAATAAAAAACAATTTAATTAGGTAAAAGAGAACTTTAATTACATAAAAAACACTTAAATTATAATTTCCAAACAAAAGGAAATCATAAGAAAAATGTATTTAAAATTAACTTTTATAAAAATAGCTTTCAACATAAATTCACATGAATCAAAATTAAATGTAACATTAACCACCATTTCATATTTCAAACGCAAAACAAAAACTGAATTAAAATCCTTTAATAAAATCAATAAAAAACAATTTAATTAGGTAAAAGAGAACTTTAATTACATAAAAAACACTTAAATTATAATTTCCATACAAAAGGAAATCATAAGAAAAATGTATTTAAAATTAACTTTTATAAAAATAGCTTTCAACATAAATTCACATGAATCAAAATTAAATGTAACATTAACCACCATTTCATATTTCAAACGCAAAACATAAACTGAATAAAATCTCTTTAACAAAATTAATAAAAAACAATTTAATTAGGTAAAAGAGAACTTTAATAACATAAAAAACATTTATTAATTAACTTTTATAAAAATAGCATTCAACATAAATTCACATTAATCAAAATTAAATGTAACATTAACCACCATTTCATATTTCAAACGCAAAACAAAATCTGAATAAAAATCCTTTAATAAAATTAATAAAAAAAAATTTAATTAGGTAAAAGAGAACTTTAATTACATAAAAACATTGAAATTATAATTTCCAGATAAAAGGAAATCATAAGAAAAATGTATTTAAAATTAACTTTTATAAAAATAGCTTTCAACATAAATTCACATGAATCAAAATTAAATGTAACATTAACCACCATTTCATATTTCAAACGCAAAACATAAACTGAATAAAATCTCTTTAACAAAATTAATAAAAAACAATTTAATAAGGTAAAAGAGAACTTTAATTACATAAAAAGCATTTATTAATTAACTTTTATAAAAATAGCTTTCAACATAAATTCACATGAATCAAAATTAAATGTAACATTAACCACCATTTCATATTTCCAACGCAAAACAAAAACTGAATAAAAATCCTTTAATAAAATCAATAAAAAACAATTTAATTAGGTAAAAGAGAACTTTAATTACATAAAAAACACTTAAATTATAATTTCCATACAAAAGGAAATCATAAGAAAAATGTATTTAAAATTAACTTTTATAAAAATAGCTTTCAACATAAATTCACATGAATCAAAATTAAATGTAACATTAACCACCATTTCATATTTCAAACGCAAAACATAAACTGAATAAAATCTCTTTAACAAAATTAATAAAAAACAATTTAATAAGGTAAAAGAGAACTTTAATTACATAAAAAGCATTTATTAATTAACTTTTATAAAAATAGCTTTCAACATAAATTCACATGAATCAAAATTAAATGTAACATTAACCACCATTTCATATTTCAAACGCAAAACATAAACTGAATAAAATCTCTTTAACAAAATTAATAAAAAACAATTTAATAAGGTAAAAGAGAACTTTAATTACATAAAAAGCATTTATTAATTAACTTTTATAAAAATAGCTTTCAACATAAATTCACATGAATCAAAATTAAATGTAACATTAACCACCATTTCATATTTCAAACGCAAAACAAAAACTGAATTAAAATCCTTTAATAAAATTAATAAAAAACAATTTAATTAGGTAAAAGAGAACTTTAATTACATAAAAAACACTTAAATTATAATTTCCATACAAAAGGAAATCATAAGAAAAATGTATTTAAAATTAACTTTTATAAAAATAGCTTTCAACATAAATTCACATGAATCAAAATTAAATGTAACATTAACCACCATTTCATATTTCAAACGCAAAACATAAACTGAATAAAATCTCTTTAACAAAATTAATAAAAAACAATTTAATTAGGTAAAAGAGAACTTTAATAACATAAAAAACATTTATTAATTAACTTTTATAAAAATAGCATTCAACATAAATTCACATTAATCAAAATTAAATGTAACATTAACCACCATTTCATATTTCAAACGCAAAACAAAAACTGAATAAAAATCTTTTAATAAAATTAATAAAAAACAATTTAATTATGTAAAAGAGAACTTTAATTACATAAAAACATTGAAATTATAATTTCCAGATAAAAGGAAATCATAAGAAAAATGTATTTAAAATTAACTTTTATAAAAATAGCTTTCAACATAAATTCACATGAATCAAAATTAAATGTAACATTAACCACCATTTCATATTTCAAACGCAAAACATAAACTGAATAAAATCTCTTTAACAAAATTAATAAAAAACAATTTAATAAGGTAAAAGAGAACTTTAATTACATAAAAAGCATTTATTAATTAACTTTTATAAAAATAGCTTTCAACATAAATTCACATGAATCAAAATTAAATGTAACATTAACCACCATTTCATATTTCCAACGCAAAACAAAAACTGAATAAAAATCCTTTAATAAAATTAATAAAAAAAAAATTTAATTAGGTAAAAGAGAACTTTAATTACATAAAAACATTGAAATTATAATTTCCAGATAAAAGGAAATCATAAGAAAAATGTATTTAAAATTAACTTTTATAAAAATAGCTTTCAACATAAATTCACATGAATCAAAATTAAATGTAACATTAACCACCATTTCATATTTCAAACGCAAAACATAAACTGAATAAAATCTCTTTAACAAAATTAATAAAAAACAATTTAATTAGGTAAAAGAGAACTTTAATTACATAAAAAGCATTTATTAATTAACTTTTATAAAAATAGCTTTCAACATAAATTCACATGAATCAAAATTAAATGTAACATTAACCACCATTTCATATTTCCAACGCAAAACAAAAACTGAATAAAAATCCTTTAATAAAATTAATAAAAAAAAAATTTAATTAGGTAAAAGAAAACTTTAATTACAAAAAAAACATTGAAATTATAATTTCCAAACAAAAGGAAATCATAAGAAAAATGTATTTAAAATTAACTTTTATAAAAATAGCTTTCAACATAAATTCACATGAATCAAAATTAAATGTAACATTAACCACCATTTCATATTTCCAACGCAAAACAAAAACTGAATAAAAATCCTTTAATAAAATTAATAAAAAAAAAATTTAATTAGGTAAAAGAGAACTTTAATTACATAAAAAGCATTTATTAATTAACTTTTATAAAAATAGCTTTCAACATAAATTCACATGAATCAAAATTAAATGTAACATTAACCACCATTTCATATTTCCAACGCAAAACAAAAACTGAATAAAAATCCTTTAATAAAATCAATAAAAAACAATTTAATTAGGTAAAAGTGAACTTTAATTACATAAAAACAATGAAATTATAATTTCCAGATAAAAGGAAATCATAAGAAAAATGTATTTAAAATTAACTTTTATAAAAATAGCTTTCAACATAAATTCACATGAATCAAAATTAAATCTAACATTAACCACCATTTCATATTTCAAACGCAAAACAAAAACTGAATAAAAATCCTTTAATAAAATCAATAAAAAACAATTTAATTATGTAAAAGAGAACTTTAATTACATAAAAACATTGAAATTATAATTTCCAGATAAAAGGAAATCATAAGAAAAATGTATTTAAAATTAACTTTTATAAAAATAGCTTTCAACGTAAATTCACATGAATCAAAATTAAATGTAACATTAACCACCATTTCATATTTCAAACGCAAAACAAAAACTGAATAAAAATCCTTTAATAAAATTAATAAATAACATTTTAATTATATAAAAGTGTATTTTAATTGCATAAAAAACCAATTAAATAATAATTACCAAACATAAGGAAAACATAAGAAAAATGTATTTTAAATTCACTTATATAAAAATAGCATTCAACATAAATATCATATGAAACAAAATTTTATATAACATTACCCAGCATTTCATATTTTAAACGCAAAAGAAAAACTGAATAAAAACTATTTAAAAAAAATTAATAAAAACAATTTAATTAGGTAAAAGAGAACTTTAATTACATAAAAAACATTTATTAATTAACTTTTATAAAAATAGCTTTCAACATATATATCACATTAATCAAAATTAAATGTAACATTAACCAGCATTTCATATTTCAAACGCAAAATGATTACTGAATAAAAATCCTTTAATAAGAAAAAATTATTTATTAAAACGCGAACTTTAATAAGTTAAAATATATAATATTGTAAAATTAAACATCATTTTAATTATAATTACAAAAGAAAAAAATTCATATAAGCAAAATAAATTACTTTCTTTTGATTATGAAACAACATATGTATGTAAATGGAATTTTACGTGGTAATCAAAACAGACACAGGAGCTAATTTTTAAAAGAAACACATTTGCGTAATCATTATTAAATGATTTTGTCATGAAACTAGATTTGTTTTTCATTATTCAACATGAATGTACATAATTTTTTTTTAGCTCAATAATTAATTATCATTTTTAAAAATATCATACATTTGTTTTTTAATTTTTTTTTGTTAATTCATTAAAATATATTTTTATTTAAAAAAAAATAAAGTAAAACGTCATTAACAATTCATTCAATTTATTTATAATTAAAAAATTAAATAATAATTTGTATATAACTAACTATGCTTATTGTTATTTTGGTAACCGTAAATTTCAATAATATTAATTATCATTTTATTGTAATTAATAAAGCATTTACTCTTTTCATCTCATTTAAATTCTTCTTTATTTTTTTGTACTCAAAAAGATATGATAATTTTCGATAGAGTTTAAATTTTACTATTTTAATATATGTATTTTAAATAATATTAATTAAAATAATAATCTAAGTACTAACCTTGCCCTATGTTGCTTAACTTCGGTGATCGTATGTGAACCGGTGCTTTCACAACATGATATGAAAATTGCTGAAAATTTATCTATATTACAATTGACAATTTATCTATTTGGCATTCAATTGTTTTACAATTAACATGACACTTATATGTCATTTGTCTTGCTGTCTCTACAACTTTTCCACAAATTTTATATATATTTAATTTTTTGATTCTGACATAATAAATAAGGGCTGAGAGGTCAATTTAGGCTTCACATATAAATCAATAAATTAAATGTATGCATTATGATGGCTTCAAATAAATTGTTTCGAAAGGTAAATCTGTGTTAAGGAATCGACTACCTAAATAATTCATTTCTAGTTCTATTACTATATAATTAATTATCAGGTTTAATTTTTAATCAAAACATTGATATTTATAATTTATTTATTTAAAAAATTAAACATTAATATAAGAAGAATAATCATTATTCACATAATAAATTAACTATTTTGTTTGTGCTAAATTCATAAGACAATAAACGTTTATAGTAATAAATTTTTTGATATAAAAAAAAACTATTTATAAAACAATATATGTAATATATATACATATATGTATATATAGATTTATATAAAAAAAATGTATGTGCAAAATAGTATTAACAATGAAGTAAATATTTTAAATAGTTACAAAGTTGTATTTTTATAATTTAAATACAAAAAATCGATTGTTAATTTTAGTATTGATTGAATTATGCATTAATTTTTTAAATTTTTGTTTTTGTGCTGACTGTTCTATCAATATCTGCCATGTGCCTTAATTCAATTTTTATTAATATTAACTAAAAGTTTACTATGACTATTGTTTTATTATTGTTACATCGTTATTTTGACAATTTAATAGTCAGAAAATGAATAAAAAAAATATTTATTTCGTCGAGACACAATGACATTACGTACACTTAGTTATTTATGAATAATATAAATTTCCTTTATTATTTTTATTTATTTATAAGAGGTAATAAGTTTTTGCTTCTTTTTTTATTTAATTATTTATAAATTTTAAATAAATATCATTAATTATTTAATTAGCACCGGGATTATATTAATATGTACTAAAATATTTTTTTAAAGTTTCTTTTTCATTGATTTAATCTTTTCATTTTTGAACAAATTTAAAGGCACAATTATTGTTAATAATAAGAGTTAATAAATATAAATATAAAAATATATACGGTATGTATAAAAAAAATTAGATAAATAATTTCTAAAGTGATGTATTTGCTAGATTGTGATGATTCTGTCTATTACCACGATAATTTAGGTCCATTTGTCCATTGTCGTAGTTATTATCGTTGTTCATTTGTATTAAAACACCGTTTGCATTGTACAAGGTATTATTATCATCATCAGGATGGCGACGATTACGATTGTGGGCACTACTACTTCCAGCTGCGGATATATCATCATTCACATTATCATAATCACCACCACCACTGATATTTGTTTTAAATTTATTTATAAATTTAGATTTTGTGCGTTCTATAATTGCCTGCTCCTTTTCTTTTTTAATAATTAATTCTCGCACTAGATAATCCTCGCTTTTAATACGATTGCGTAATGATCGTGGTTGATCTGGTATTGCCCAAGCCACAAACATTTGTATAAAGCCAACGACATACTAGAAAAAATAAAAAGCGAATAAATCATTTTTATTTAAATAAAATAAAAATAGGTAACAACTGCTTACTTGAAAAACTACAATGAACGCTAATCGGGCAGTAAAAAGTCGCCAATAGAGTAATGGACGCTTATATGGATTTGCGTCCCACGGTGGATTTCTAAATTCATTATAACGGCAAATTTCAACATTTTCAAATGTTGTGTTTAATGGTGCCGTTCCTTGCTGGAAGTCTGATGTATTAAAATAAGCTAAAGTAAAATTTAAATAGCCCGAATCAGAAATGCCTTGATTAACAGTCATTATATAGAATAATCGTGGTATAAAATTTGATGAGAATGCAATTATAAATGCACTGGATCCAACCGATATACGTACTAAAATATGCATTATATTATACCAAATGCCAATATCTTTGACACGTTTTGGTATTGAACGACGATAAAACTTCAAGAATTTTTTAGCATCTAAACGCATTTCAAATATATTATTTATTAATGCAAATAAAGGAGCCAATGGAAATGCTACCACAAATATTGTAATAAAACCAAATTGTATAACTGAAATAGATAAAATAAATTATTAAAGAATTTACAAAAAAGAAAAGCTTAAGACTTACTCATTTCTAGATATTCATCAAATAAGCCACGAACAGGCCAAACTAATAATTTAAAATCTTCCGTCCACTGACTACACGCTATTAATAGATCACTTTCCTTTTCCATTCCAATGCGTATTTGAATTTTTTTTATGGTTTTAATAATAAATGGTATAAGCATTTCTAAAATTGCATTTATAGCCTGTTTACCAATCATTATAATTGTTAACTGAATACATAATTCCATTAAGCAGCCACCTGGACCACATTCTTCTTGTCGTAAATTAAATATTCGATTATATTTTGCAGGATAACCTACAAACTTTCCTTTTAAAAATGCTATATAGAATATTGAACTATAATAGTTTATAAATTGAAATAAATAAATCTTTAGCGTTAAACTGTCTTCATATCCGGTCTGTGTACGATGATATTCAATATTTGTTAAATAAACCGCTAAGTAATCATATAGATAATTTAATATTGTTATAACAATTAAATTAATAACGGCTGCAGTCGCTGGTAAAACCATAATATTATATGTCATTGAATCTGTTGATCCGTAAATATTACGTGATGTTGTCTGCGACATGCGATAAATAATAACACCAAACACTGACGCAATTGCTAATAAAATCTAAAAAAGCCGAAAATAGAATTAATGAAAAAAAGTACAAATCAAAGGCTCTAAGGAAACAAAACATACAAAAGAAAGTATAACTGAAAAGCTGACAACATAAATTGGGAATTTTTTTCTCCAATATGGTAATGATGGCTCATCATTATTGCCAAAATTTTTAAGTGTTTCTTTTTTTATTTTACTTAAACGTGCTATATATGCGGGACGTGGTTGTTCCGCTTGATTACAAAAATCAATCAATCCCCAACGATGTAATATTCGTGACGAATAACGTTTCCATAATTCTAAATAAATTGTTGCTTTAAATTAAGAAAAAAATAGGAGAAAAGTTAATTCATATTTTCTATTATATTTAAATCAAAGTTAATAAAAACTCACCCCAAATAGACATAAAGCAAGCAAATGCGACAGTCATATTATTATCAAATAAATGATTTAATTTTGAATAGACGCACGTATCTTTTAAATACCAATAATCACATTTTGCATCACATTGTGGACACATAACTATTGTATTATCATCAGCACAAATATCTTGACTAGATAACCCAAAAGAAAAAACATGATTAAAGTTAATAAAAAAATAATTAAATTATAAATAATAAAAATTAAAATATACTGTATTTTATAAAAATATTTAATAACCTAATACGATTTGTATGTAATGTAAATAAACCAAATAAAAATGTAATTAAACCAAATATTGACGCTGGTATAAGCATATGTGTATAAAAACCAAGCCATGCAAAATATAATGCAATTTGTTCACCAAAATATTCTTTAATATTATCAATTGGTTGATGTTTAATCCATTTTTTAATTGCTGCCCATTCGGTAAATAATTTACCACGCTGACTATCAACGGTGTCAGTGTTGCCCTTAAAATAATTTAATTAAAACATATTTTTTTAATAATTTATACATTTCGTATTTACATCATGTAATGGATATGCAGCCTTATAGACTCCGTCATTTAATAACTTATCAATACCAATACTATTTGCAATTGATATATCATTTTCAACAAAACTTGTCCTTTCTAATATAAAATAAACCACCGAAATACGAATTGATGGCGTAAAAAAATCTTCATTATTTATATTAAAGCTAAGAAAAATAATTTATATATATTTTCATTAGAACAAATAAATAATTAAGTTTATTTAAAACCCACAGATAATTTTTATTCCTTGTGTATTCACATTTAAATGGATTTTTTTTCTTTGGAAATAAATTTTCATTTACTTTAACATAATCGATGAAAGTATCAAACCATTTTTTAGTTTTCTTTATAACAGTGTTATCATTTAACTCTCTATCTTCTTCTGCATAATCATCTTTAATATCCTTTTAAATAAAATAAAAAATTAATTAAAAAAAACATTTTGCTAGCATTATAAAAAAAAAAACGTTATTTACCTGCTTAATTGGCATTTTCATTTTTAATATTTCACAATAACGACATAGCACATCCTGTGGTGCATGAATTTTCAAAAAATGTATTTTTTGTGTTTCCTCAATTTCCAGCTGTAAACCTTCAGTTTCTAAATTTTTTTCAAATATTATCCGTTTTATATGACTTTGTTTATCATTATTATTATTTTTTATATCATTTGGTTCAAAGGCTAATACATAATCCACAGATCTAATTCCATCATTAAAACGACGCCAAGTCTATGTAAAAATTGTTTTTTATTTTGTTTAACAAAATTTATAAATATAAATTAAAGATTAAATTACAATAAAAGTATGCAAAAATGCAAGAATAATATCAAAAACATAAATTTATTAAAAAACAATTAACAAGAATGAATGAAAATTTTATTAAATAAAAACCGGATACTTAATTATAATTAAAAATATATTGTTTTAAAGTAAATGAATATTTATAAATAAAATAATTATTAAAATTAAAAAGATAAGAATTTGGATGATATCTTGGTAAGTAGTCATCAACATCTCTTAAATTTTCATTGCAAAAAAAAAACGAAAAATTACGAAAATTGCAGTAAGTTGTATAGTTATAATTTATCTTTATGTTTTTTACATTAAAAGAGAATAAACACAAAAAACCATAAACAATTTCACTTAAAATATGAACAGAAAACAAGAAATGAATATTCTTTAATAAATAATAAGCAATTTTAGTTTTTTCTATTATATTGTAATAAATAAATTATGCAACGTTTTATAGAAAAAATAAAATAAAAATGGAATATTGTACAAGAAATATAATATAATTATACTTGTAACTATGTAAATTAATTTTAGTTAAGTGTAAATCAACAATACAAATATAACAAATACATAAAGGAAAAATAATAATGAGAAAATAGGAAGCAAAATAAGTAAAGTTTTACAAGAAATTTATAAAATAAAAATAATAATAATAATAATAAAATTTTATTTATTTTTATTAATGCATTAAGTAATTGCAAGTAATTGCAAATAAAAATAAAATAATAATCAAGTTGAAACAAACATATTTACGTTAAAAATTTAAGCAAGTGCTTTAGAGTCAGGTTATTAAGCATGATAGTGTACCTAGTAAAAAATTAACACTTATAATATAATCAGGTATTTACAAATGTGTTGTGAGTGCGTGATGGATAGATACATTGCTTTAAGCCAGATAATGTTACATTATAATAGCTTTAATATATATATATACAACACTCAACTGAGATAATGTGTGATTGATTTATGATAGAAATTAATTTATAAAAAATTATCTTTAAAAAAGACAAACAATACACAAAACAAGCACAATACAAGAAAAAATAAAACATCAAAAGCTTTTTCTTTAAATTAAATTAAATTACATAAAATTAAATTACTAGTAACTAACTTTATCATTGTCATTTCTCATATTTTGATTCAAAACATTCAAATTGCTTCTATCCATTATTGGGTGTAGCAAGATTTTTTTAAAATTATTTATTTTATTTTTTGGCACAAAGAATTAAAACATTACATACTCATAACACACAATTAATTAATAATAAGCTTTTACAAGCTTTAATCATTTTTTTCTTCTTTTAAATTAAAAGCTAATTACATAACTAATTTATTTAATAATAATAATAAGAAAAGACGGTTGACGCTAGTTAAAACAACAAGAATATATTTCTTTTTAAGGGTACTTTCAAGCCTTTTTGGATTTAATTAGTAAAAATTAATGACTAGTATCAATAGTGATAATGTTAACGAAGCTAAGCCGTATTTACAACTGATTCCCAAATAATAAAAATTATTATTATTTCTCTTCTATTCGCTGTATATGTGCATATCGTTGTTATATTTATTTTGCTTTGTTGGTTTTATTTTTCTTCAATTTTTAGTTATATATATATATATATATATATTAACTGGCCTCAAAAAAAAAAAACAAATTAAGCAAATTAGCACATTTGTTTACTTTTTGGTTTGTGTGCTTGCGAGAGGAGCAAAATAGTGACAGTAATGTCTCAGAAAATTCTTAAAAAACCGTCAATAGAAAATTATTTGTATGCATGACTATACTGTTAATACCACTTAATGAATTACCATTGAAAACGTGATAGGATACACTCTTAATCATTATTTTACGGTTCAAACACAGCACGACATTAAGAAATTAATACTTCATTTTATCAACATATTGTTAATTAAAATCATTAAAATATTAATAATTATCTCAATAATAACAAAAATTGCGCAAAAAACAAAGAATACAATCGTGGACTTTAAATTTGCCTAGAATGACAAAAAAAAAAATATATATTTTTCATAAACATGTATGTTTCATTCAATAAATTTTCATTGATTAAAAAAGATATTTAATTATGTTATTATTGTTATTATTGTTATTATTATTATTATTATTATTATTTATTTTTTCCAAATAATTTTATATTTATAAATTAAAACTAATCATTCATATATATCTGGGCATCGACTGTTATTATTTATTTAATAATAATAATAAAAAAAATAAGATAAATAATAACAATAAATTATATTAAACAAACTTAATCATCGTTTCGCATAAAAGAACTATATACATAAAGTACTAGACAGTTATTTCAGTCAAAAATAATATTATTTAGGTTTTTATTTATTAAACGAAAAAAAAATCGCATAATTTGTTACATAAGTATGTTGTTGTATGCGTAAAGCAAATATTTTTATTAAATGCTTATTAAATAATATTTTAACAGCAATTGTAATAATAAAACAATAATAAATGATAAAGATATCGTTAATAAAATCTATATAAAAAAAAATTCATTTTTATTGAAAGAGCAAATAAGTTTTTTATATAAATAAAAAAAGAAAAACCAATAAATCAAAAAATTATTATTAAAAACAAAACACATTTTTGGCAGCTTGTAACTCATGAAGAACTAAATACATGGAACAATAAAGAAAACTAGAACAAGGCCTTTCCTTTATTTAATTTTTCTTTTTAAAATTTTCCTTTATGAAAATGCTATTTTATGTTGAATCACGCAATAAAATTAATAATAAAAAATAGTTTTACAACTTGATATGCATAATATATTGAAAACGAGTCATGACTGTGCCATAAGCATAACCGGCTTATACATCACATGTTTATTCATTTATTAAAAATATTAGGACAACACTTACACGTAAATAATAATAATTTAATTAAATTTAATCAACAAAAAATAAAAAAATATAATAATAATAATCAAAAATATATCGTTTGGGCATATTCTAAAAGATTTCTAAGACAATACAGTACTTGCGCTACTAGACAAGTACATTCGTCTGTGTTAAAAAAAAACTATATTTACTGAATCACTTAAAATTTAATCAATTTAAGAAAATGTAAATGAATAAACATAAATAAACGCACAAATACATTTTAAATATAAAAAAAAATTGTTTAATGAGTAACTGAAGTCAAAAGTGTTTATTTATAAATAGTTAATACATAAAAATACGCGTCTTTCTTCTGTTTATCATTGTTGATTTTTCAATTCTTCTCATTCACTATTTGTTTGTATAATTTTATTTTTATTATACAAAATATATAAATAAATAACAAAATCAAGTTCAGGGTTCTTGAAAACTTAAATTAAATGGAAAATGAAAATAAATTAATTAACAAGAAGAAAATATAAACAAACTACGCGAATGTTAAACTTTTTATAGTCTTGCCTTAACGATCTAAGTTTAGATAATATTATTAAAAACTATAATTTTTATTACATTTTTGAACAGCATGTTTTAATTTTTTTTTAAATAATCGTAACGATATTGAAAGTGATTTCAAAAAAGAGACGTAAATACCGAAGCAATTTTTACCTAAACATAATTACAATTTACACTAACTAAAATAACACCATTAGTAACTAAAAAAAATTATTTCAACACTTTTTGGTATTATGAGAAAATACTACATAAAATTAAATGAATACTTGAATTAAATTATTTACCAACAAACCAAAATTATCCTGCTTGTATGTTTTTAATCAAAAAAATTAGTAAGTTTCAAAAATATGTTTTTTTTAGTAAAATAATAAGATTAGTAGTACAAAGTGGCAAACTAAAGTAGCAACTAAATCAGCTGATAGTTTTCTGGTGCTTCTTTTATGTTTTGTAAATATCTAAATTATTTTACATAATTTTTGTAATAGCCTTGTAAATGTTCCCGGTGGGTAGTTTGCTAATGTTTTTTAGTCATAAATTACAGCGAAGGTATTTTTATCAATTTTGATGTCAATAAAAGAAATAAAGGAAAACATTAGAAAAACAAAGATTTTGTTAGAGAAAAAACAGTAAAAAAAACCCAAAAATATGACTCTTGTTACCCTAGTTTTCCACTGTGCGTACGTAACCGTCTTTTTTTTATTATTAGGTAATAGGAGAATTGTAGAAACCTCATCATTATGTTGATGTTGTTGCCGGCGTTGCTGATATCGTTGCTCCAGTTCATCATCATCAGTATCAATATGATGTTGCCCGTCTTGAAATTCATCAGCCACACGTCCATCACGATTTTGCTCATTTAAGATAAATTGATTTGTTTTCTTATTGTAATAATCATAATTATTGTAATTTTTATTTTTCATTTCCTTTTGTTGTTGCTTTGATAGTTTTTTCATATTTTGTAAATTTATTTCATTATCATATGTTAAATCTTCAGCTGAATGATAAATTGTATGCCGTGACATACTTAATGATTTGCGATTATTATCAGATGTTATTGATATTGTATCTAAATAAACACTTTCTCTATCATCCATTATATAATCGTAATTTAATAATTTGTTTATTATATCGTCTTCAGTTTCTTCCTCTACATCTACATCAATTATGCGATTGTCGTTGATTTCGTTATTATTATAATTTAAATTATTATTATTGTTATTACTTTTTCTATTATTGTTATTATTTGAATTTGTATAACTATTATACTGATGTTGTTGATCAAATTGTGTAACTAATTTAAAAAAGAAAGAAATATACAATTTTTTAATGAAATACCTAAAAGTAAATAAATTAATTAATTTAACGTTTAAAAAACAGGTGATTTGTGCCAACATAAAAAACTACATGATTTATTTTATTTTCATTAAAATAAAATAATTTTTTAAGGAAAAAACAAATTAAAAACCAATAAAGAAAGTGTGCTGAAAATATGTTGTGTTATTTATTCCTTTAATTTGGTAAAGAAGTAAACCATAAAAAATAAAAGAAATAAAACTGATATAATTTCGATTTGACTAAACAACAGGTTAATTCCAAGGATATTTTTTATTGATAAAAAAAAAATTTTTTTTTAGTGAAAAAACAAAAAAAAAATAAAATAACAGTGAAAAATTATTAAGAAATAAATAATATTTTGTTTTATAATTTCATTGCTCACCTTTTTGATACATGTTTTTATGCATTTTAAATTATTTTCTATTTATTATTTGGGTTTATTTGTTTTGTTTTTGATGTTGTAGGAACACTTTTTACGTATGTATCTACCACAGAATTAAACCAATAACTAATAATAAATGTTCTTTTAGTTTTGATTTAATGAAATTTTTTAACGTTTAATTTACAATAGAAATAAAATATTTACGATAAAAAAAAGGGATTATTTTCTTAACAAGACTTATGTTAAGCCTCCTAGTTTATTAATTTAATATAAAATTTCTGTATCCCCTGCACAATCACTTTTTGATTAGATAAAATTGGTATAAATACAGAATGAATGAAAAATAAAATCAATTTTTCGCCAAGATTTAATTCGTAGTTAAACTCTTATAAAAATACATAAATTATCATTTGACACACAACTTAATTATTTTAAATTATATTATTTTATTTATTAAATTTATTCTGTGAAATGTGCTTACCTTAGTTTCCTTTTAATTAAATAAAAAAATTAAATTGTTTATAAATTGCTACACTGGTATAATCAGAAACCAAATAACTTGATTGTGATAAATTAAAATTAAAACTTTTGACGTATTCACTGTTGTTATTATTGCGTTAAAATTTATTTTTTTATTTACAAAATGTTATAAGCACTTTATGTTGTTATTTTTCTTTTCACTTTTTTTATCTTGTTTAATATTTTTAATTTCTGTCGGTATTTTAAAGTTTTATTTTCGTGTTTAGTGTAAGATGATGATGATGTTGACGTAACGATGTTAAATGTCACATTAATCATAATGTATATATGAAATTGGTAAATATCTTAAATATAATACTGGGAAATTTAAGGTTTGTATCATTAAGTAAAAATATTTAAAAAATAATCCCTGTATTTTTATTGTAAATAAAAATTATAGTTTTTTGGTAAATAAATATGCTGCTAACTTCACATGTATGTTATTCAAATGTCATAATAATAAAAGATTAAATAAAAAAAGTAAACGTCATAATAAAAGAGATTTTTTTTTAATAAAAAATTAAATAAAAATTATTCAATAGATCACTTTTCCTTTTATTTTTTTTTTATAATTTTTTATTTAATTATTGTTTTGAGTTAACAATGTTTAAATTTCTATATATATTTTTATTTTTTTATTCAATAAATTGTGATGATAAAGATATAATAAAATTATCAGAGATAAATCAACCAGCACGTTCATTTGATAATAATGACCATCATATTGATTTAATTGCTGAATTAAGTAAAATAACAAATGATACAAAAGTGGGTAAATCATCTTCGGTTGGAAAGAAAGGTGTATCAGATCCACCTCCAAATGAGCATATAGCAACTGTTGTTAATGAGGATAGAAATGTTACATTAAACATAGGCACCAAAGTGACTATAATGGATGAAAATTCAATGAGTATTAATAATAAAGATAAAAAAGAGACAATAACAAAACCAACAACAGTTAATAATATAAATTTAACTGGTGTTGTAAGTGATAATACGACAAAAGTCGTAAATAGCAGTCCCAGTACCGTAAACAAAAATTATTCTACAAATGCTTCTAATATAACAAATGATGCAATTGTTTTAATTCCATCATCAAGCACAAGCAATAGTTCATCATTGTCAACAAAAATAGCAACCATAACGACGACGAGTACAACACCATCAACAACTACCACAACAACAATGACGACGACCACAACAACCACCGAAATACCTAAAAAACCATTGATTACATTGAGTGCTTTGGATGACAAAGATGTTCTTGCTGGTGCAACTCCATTAACTCTAAAAACACCAATAGCTGCAACCGACAACCAAAACAATCATTTTGGAATTGAAGAACCAGTTGCCAAAGAATATACCACTGAAAATGCAAACAATGGACATCGTGATTTAATTATTCCAATCATTATACCAATTTTCGCAATTCCATTTTTAATAACAATTGTCCGTGTTGGTACAAGACGTATTAAAGATTATTGGGCTACAAGGCATTATCGTAGAATGGATTTTTTGGTAGATGGAATGTATAATGATTAAAAGTTAATAAAGAAAATTGTTTTTATAAATGCTATGTTATTGCTACGTTTAACAGTTTTCTTATTTTAAAAGAAAACAAATTACGAAAGCCTGGGTTTTTTGTTATTATACTATTTCTTATATTATGTGAAATATTAATATTTAAAAATAAAATTATTATTAATAGCATTGCATTACCAGCAATTGTGCCAAAAAAAAAAATTACAAAATAATGATATAGATAACAATTTACACGAACTTTTAATATTATAAATTAATTAATAATGAAAGTGCTGTTTAAAATATAAATAAAAAAAATATATATTAAACGCAATTTAAGCAAAATTATAATTTACTTATCGGTTGTTAATTTAGTAATATTATTAAAATATGTTATAATGTTAATTTATAACAAATTCCCTTTAAGCATTTTATTTTTTTTTTAAATTGAAGATTTTTGTCTTAACTAAATAAATTTTTTTTGTATTATTTTTTTTATACCTAAAAAGGTCTAATAACACAGGAAAAAAAGCTTCAATAAATTTAATATATATTATTAATATTTTTAAAAAACTAATTAATAATAGTGAAAATGAGTGCCTTGATTTTGTTGTTTTATTTATATTTATATAAAATTGTTTATAAATATTAGTAAATATAATAAAAATGAACAATTTTTTTTCTATGTACTAATAATTTGTGATATTAAAAAAAATAATAATAAAAGCAATATATATATATTTATATGTATACACTATTAATATATTAAAATAAAAAGAAAGTTTTCTCAATTTACATTTGTTAAATGATTTTGCTACAAAAATAAAATTGTCTACTCATTAGAATATGAACTTAACTAAACCCAACTTGAAACATTTTATTATTTTTAATATGTTAAAAAATTATTTTTTTAAACGAGTTTTTTTGATTGATTCTGGAAATAATGATTGAGCGGATTTCAAGCCTAACAGCATTTTATGCCGAGAAAATGCTTTGGATTTACGGAACATATCGTCAGTACCGTGTATCCAATCTAAGAAACCAATAACTCCATAGCAATTGTTGAATCTTAAGTAAATAAAAAAATATTTTCCATTATTCACTAAAAGCTTAAACAAAATTTCAATTTACTTTGAATGGTGAAAATCATGGGCCTCTGGACTACGGTAAAAGGGTAAATGATAACCAGAGTGATCGTTTAATGTTGAAATAATTGCTAATGTAAACCAAATCCAAGAGGTAATAATGTGACTTCCCATTATAAAGGTTCCCAAAAATATTGGAACCATATTGCTAAAAATATGTTCAATTGGATTACAATAAGCTGCCGTAACCGCTATTGGTGATGTCCATTCATGGTGTTGTTTATGTATATATTTGTAAATATATTTATTGTGAAGTAAACTAATAAATAAGATAATTAAACAGTTTAAAAATTAATATTTTATAAATGTTTACCGATGCGAGTAGTAAAAACAAATTTCTTCAATTATTACGCAACATACTAATTCAAAAACAATATAATGAAATGTTGGCAATTCTCTTACTGGCTTAAATCCACGCCATATCATACAATCAAATGAAAACCATAGAAATGGTACTCCGATAAATAATTGATTGATTAGCACGACACTTATAACATTTCGTAAACGTTTTTTATCAACCGGTTCATTAGTTCCTTGTTGTACCTTATAACGTCTTAATATTTTTGGCTTGTTTGTTACATCCATTATCATATACAGACTACCAACAAACCAATAAAAAAACATTGTTATTATTCCGGTACCATAAAACCACAGCACAAATGGATTTTCGCCTAACACAACCAAAAAAAAATTATTTAATTTATCCAAGCAATATTTACTGAATTTTAATCTTACCAGCTATATTTAAAAATGAATCCCATTTAGATTGCCAATAATCACCGGATGATCCCCAGATATGTTTCAATTGAGTTACTGGCACATCAAATGGTTCAAAAAATATCGACATAATTTATTAAAAAACAAAATTATCACTGTATTACCTAATCTCAAAATTCCACAGTATGATTAAATGATATACTTAAAGATAAAAATAAAATTATGCGCAAAATTAACTATTTATATTTTAAATGTTGTTCGTTTGACTTCGCGAATCAAATTGTCATAAGCCCAAAAAATTATGATTAAAAAAGAACCATTCGATAGAAAAATATTTTCCTTATTATTATTGGCCACTGATTATCATAGCTATTTTATAACAAACAAATTAAATCTTTAATCTAGCAATAATTTAATTTAAAATAATTTATATGATATTCGTGTTTCAGATATTAATTATATCAAATTTTCAAAAAACCAGAAATAAATCATTTTTTTTTTCCTTAAATATATTTTATTTATTAAAAGTATATATATATATGATCACAATTTTTTTTCTGATCAATTAACTTATTTAGTTTTTATATGCTTTTTAGTGTTGTCTTCACAAAATACTTCACGTGCAGGTTTTAAACTTAATAACACTGAATGCCGTGAAAATACTTTGTTTGCACGAAAATTTTTGTCAGTGCCGTGTAACCAATCCAAAAAACCAACCACGCCATAGCAGTTGTTGAATCTTGATAAAAAAGAGTGAAATTTTTAAGACTACTAAGATTTTTAATTTGTGTTAAATACTTTAGGTGATGAAAATCATGTGCTTCTGGACTTGGTAAAAATGGTAAATGATAACCAGAATGATCGTTTAAAGTTCTAATTATTGCCATTGAAAACCATATCCATGCAGTTAAAATATGACTTCTCATTATTGCAACGCCTAAAAATATCGGTAAAATATTACTAAAAACATGCTCAATTGGATTACAATAAGCTGCCATCACAGATACAGGTGCCGTCCACTCATGATGCTTTTTATGTATATATTTGTAAATATGTTTATAATGTAATAAACTAAAAACAAGATTTATATTACACTTAAAATAAAGAAATTTAGAAAAAAATAATCCTAAATTACCGGTGTGAATAGTAAAAAGTAATTTCATTGACGGCCATACAGATCAAAATATCGAAAATCATCTTTTGAAAAGTAGGTAATTCCCTAATTGGTGTCAATCCACGTGCCTTAAAATCATGATAACCAATGTACGAAATTGGTAAACTGACCACTGTTTGATTAAACAGGACGACACACATAGCCTAGAAGTTAATCATTTATATAGAGAAAACACAAAACTCATATAATACAAACATTAATAAGACATTTTTTGTCAACTGGTTCATTTGTTCCTAGTTGTATTTTGTAATTTCTTAAAAACTTTGGTTTATTTGTAACATCCATAAATGTATAAAAAGCGCCAAGGAACCAATATAAAACTAGCGTATAAATTGCCGATCCGTAAACCCATAGTAAAAATGGATCATCAGCTAAAAATAGTAAATCTTTAATTTTAATAATTTCCTAATTTTATTTTACGATACTAACTAGTTGCATCTAATATGTTATCCCATTTTGATTGCCAAAACTCTCCACAAATACTCCAAAGATTTAGAATATACCTAACGTGTTGAAAAATAAAATATAAAACAAAAAAAATTGAATAATTTTATCTATAATAATATGTATGTATGCAATTAAACTTCTCTTTATTTTTCTAATTAGATTTTAGCTATTAAATGAATAATAACAGAGCACGCTTATTTATATGTACATCACATGTATTTATATGTACATATGTACATGTTAGATATATACAATAATGATAAAAATTAAAACAAAAATTTATCATACTATATATTTTAACTAATAAATAAGACACATATTATCACAAATATTATATAATTAATATATATATATATATATATATATATATATATATATATATATTTATATAATAGGACAAAAAACACACTAACATTAAAACGAAAGCAAAAACATAACAAATAATTTTAATTACATTTATCTTTGAAAACAAAAAAAATTATATGTATTTTATTTATAATAAAATGCGATAAAAATTATTAAAAAAAAATTTCGTTATAAATTAGCTGGTGGCCAAAATGTGACTGAATAAATTAAATTTTGTTATTGATGTAAATAATCAAGTCACAAAATCATTTAAAAAATGTAATAAAATTCACAGACACTAAAATGAAAATATATTTATACTTTTGTGAATTAATATGTTGATATTTTTTATATTTGGTATATATAATACACAACACATTGTTAATACGAACAACAACCAGATACACTTTGTTTAAAAAAAAAAAATAAATAAATCATTCATTTCGTATCGTATTGTACATAATTTAATTTATATGCAAAAAAGTGCTCTTTATCTTTAATTTGTCAATATGTTTTTTACTTTTAATGATAGTTGGTTATATTTACGAGTAGATATAATTGAAATAAATGTATGTATGTATACTGATTAATGAATATAAAATATTCATAAAAATTATAAAAATAACAAATATAAATGATAATCTAATTAAAAGTGCTTTTATTTCTTGTTTCTTAATATTTCTATCACATTTTTTTTTATATAATAGCACACAATATAAATTAAAATAATATATTTTCTTTATAATAATGTTAATATTTTCTTTTTAATGCTATAAATAATTGTCCATCATATAGTCTTGTCTTTATTTTAAATAAGATACTTCATTCTTATAGGGTTTTTTTATTAGAATCTGGGAATGCTTCACGTGCCGGTATTAAACTTAACATCATAATATGTCTGGTGTATGCTTTAGTTTCGCGGAACATTGCGTCTGTACCGTGAAAACGATCTAGTACACCCAAAACCCCAAAACAATTATTAAATCTTAAAATAAATAAATAAAAACATTGCAAAAATAATTTCCAAAAATCAAAAATGAAATGTTTTCACTTACTTTAAATGATGAAAATCATGAGCTTCAGGGCTAGGAAAGAATGGTAAATGATAACCAGAATGAGCATTTAATGTGGATAAAATGGCCAAAGAAAACCACAACCAAGCAGTGGCAATATGACTTCCCATTATAAAAACACCCAAAAATGGTGGCAAAATATTACTGAAAAAATGCTCAACTGGATGACAATAAATTGCAGTCACCGATATCGGTGACGTCCACTCATGATGTTGCTTATGTATATATTTGTAAATATGTTTATCATGTAATAATCTTTTATGTGAAATAAAATATAAAAACATTATTATCAAGAAGATTAAGTAAATTATTTAATATTACCGATGTGAATAATAAAAACATATTTCTTCAATAAATATAACGATTGCTAATTCAAATAAAACCCAATGAAAAGTTGGTAACTCTCTAATTGGGGTAAAACCTCGTAATGTCATGCATTTATAACTAACTAATGTGAATGGTATGCCAACAATTATTTGATTGATTAATACAACACTAATAACCTTTAAGAAATAATATAATAATTATCTAAATACAATATATATATATATATATATATATATATATATATATATATATATATATATATATATATATATATATATATATATATATATATATATATATATAAGAATTAAAAAATGAATAAAACAAACCTTGAATAAACGTTTTTTGTCAACCGGTTCATTAGTTCCTGGTTGTACCTTATATCGACGTAATATATTTGGTTTATTTGTTAAATCCATTATCGTGTATAAACCACCAAAAAACCAATATACAAAAAATGTTAATATTGTCGAACCACAAACCCATAGCATAAATGAATCTTCACCTAAAAAAGAAACATATATATATTTTTTATGCAAACATTGAGACATTAAAATTATAAACAGACAATTCATATTGAAAATTATCCAACTGCCGCAGCTAAAATCATTCAAAAAAAATATTTCACCTAACTTTGTTTTTTTTTTTGTTTCAAAAGTAATTTACGTTTCATTACTCTCTATTATTATTTTAATAAAACGCGCACAAAGAAAATACAAAATTACATATATTTTTTTTGCAATATACCGTAAAGTAAATAACAAAAATAAAAACAGTTATAAAATTGACCTTTAATCATTAAAAAACAAAAAAAAAACACTTATCAAATAAAAAAAAATTAAAAAATTGAATAACCAATGACCTTCTTTACGATTAAAATTCTTTAATTAGTGTATTTATTATTTATTAACAAATTCGCTGAGCAATTAAATGTCTTATCTTTATATGTGTTAATTTATATTTTGATAATTTTTTTTTAATGCTTGATTTTTATAAATACATTTAATGATAAAATTAAAGATGACATTGTAAAAAAAAAACTAAGTACATAAGTAAATGTATTTAATGCTACATACAGCAACGGCTATTGATCTGATGTTTTCTTTAAAATAATATCTATTCGTAATTATTCGCAAACTGGAACTGGAAGAATTACATCAATAAACGATACATGCCTATATTACATGTACGTTAAGTACAGTATGAAAAAATGGAATGCGTTATCGTGTGCTGTTTTTTGACCACAAATATATAAAATGCTAAAACTTTTCATATTAACCTCATGTATATCCCAGTTTGATGTTACGTAGTTTTATAATTGTTAACATCAAAGCCGTAGAAATACTACTACTGTTTATCTTAAATTAAAACGCCTATTGCCGATTCAATATATTTACTTTTTGTTCAACAAACAATGACTTATTTAATAAGAAAACATCACTTTACTAAAAAAAGTGTAATTACCGGATTACATATAAAAAATATTGTTTTTCCGCCTTGAATCAATACAAATAAATTAGAATAAAATACATAGATTAAGTTTACGAAAATAAAATTTAAATAAAACTTACCAGCAACATCTAAAAATTTATTCCATTGTGATTGCCAAAAATCACCAGATGCTCCCCAAAAACGTTGTAAATGCCTAGCAGGAAAATCAAATGGTTCAAATAATATTGACATAATTTCACAATATCGTTTATTTTTAAAAATGTTATAAATAAAATAATAATAATAATAATAAATAAACAATAATAATAAATTAAACTTTTAGAACTTTTAAGTCTTTTTATTATTGT
>OZ012637.1:38969-100243 GCA_963942525.1 Ptychoptera contaminata
CCTTACACCTATCGACGCAGCGATACCACCGTCTGTTAGAGCATCTGGT
Organism: Ptychoptera contaminata; assembly: GCA_963942525.1. Classification (NCBI taxonomy): domain Eukaryota; kingdom Metazoa; phylum Arthropoda; class Insecta; order Diptera; family Ptychopteridae; genus Ptychoptera; species Ptychoptera contaminata. The sequence goes on from OZ012637.1 coordinate 39,019, forward strand.
AAGCTATTAAATGCAAAACAGAGTTTTTGTAAGCCTCTCAAAAATAAGGCAAAAACAGGCAAGAATTTAGAAAAAGACGTCTTTTAGAGTTGAAAACTACTATATAAAACATAAAATGTCAATATCTTTGGCGTCCTTACACCTATCGACGCAGCGATACCACCGTCTTTTAGAGCATCCGATAGGCTATTAAATGCAATACAGAGTTTTTGTAAGTCTCTCGAAAATAAGGCAAAAACAGGCAAGAATTTAGAAAAAGACGTCTTTTAGAGTTGAAAACTACTATATAAAACATAAAATGTCAATATCTTTGGCGTCCTTACACCTATCGACGCAGCGATACCACTATCTTTTAGAGCATCCGATAGGCTATTAAATGCGATACAAAGTTTTTGTAAGTCTCTCAAAAATAAGGCAAAAACAGGCAAGAATTTAGAAAAAGACGTCTTTTAGAGTTGAAAACTACTATATAAAATATAAAATGTCAATACTTTGGCGTCCTTACACCTATCGACGCAGCGATACCACCGTCTGTTAGAGCTACTGGTAAGCTATTAAATGCAAAACAGAGTTTTTGTAAGCCTCTCAAAAATAAGGCAAAAACAGGCAAGAATTTAGAAAAAGACGTCTTTTAGAGTTGAAAACTACTATATAAAATATAAAATGTCAATATCTTTGGCGTCCTTACACCTATCGACGCAGCGAAACCATCGTCTTTTAGAGCATCCGATTGGCTATTAAATGCAATACAGAGTTTTTGCAAGTCTATCAAAAATAAGGCAAAAACAGGCAAGAATTTAGAAAAAGACGTCTTTTAGAGTTGAAAACTACTATATAAAACATAAAATGTCAATATCTTTGGCGTCCTTACACCTATCGACGCAGCGATACCACCGTCTTTTAGGGCATCCGATATGCTATTAAATGCAATACAGAGTTTTTGCAAGTCTCTGAAAAATAAGGCAAAAACAGGCAAGAATTTAGAAAAAGACGTCTTTTAGAGTTGAAAACTACTATATAAAACATAAAATGTCAATATCTTTGGCGTCCTTATACCTATCGACGCAGCGATACCACCATCTTTTAGAGCATCCGATAGGCTATTAAATGCGATACAGAGTTTTTGTAAGTCTCTCAAAAATAAGGCAAAAACAGGCAAGAATTTAGAAAAAGACGTCTTTTAGAGTTGAAAACTACTATATAAAACATAAAATGTCAATATCTTTGGCGTCCTTACACCTATCGACGCAGCGATACCACCATCTTTTAGAGCATCCGATAGGCTATTAAATGCGATACAGAGTTTTTGTAAGTCTCTCAAAAATAAGGCAAAAACAGGCAAGAATTTAGAAAAAGACGTCTTTTAGAGTTGAAAACTACTATATAAAATATAAAATGTCAATACTTTGGCGTCCTTACACCTATCGACGCAGCGATACCACCGTCTGTTAGAGCATCTGGTAAGCTATTAAATGCAAAACAGAGTTTTTGTAAGCCTCTCAAAAATAAGGCAAAAACAGGCAAGAATTTAGAAAAAGACGTCTTTTAGAGTTGAAAACTACTATATAAAACATAAAATGTCAATATCTTTGGCGTCCTTACACCTATCGACGCAGCGATACCACCGTCTTTTAGAGCATCCGATAGGCTATTAAATGCAATACAGAGTTTTTGTAAGTCTCTCGAAAATAAGGCAAAAACAGGCAAGAATTTAGAAAAAGACGTCTTTTAGAGTTGAAAACTACTATATAAAACATAAAATGTCAATATCTTTGGCGTCCTTACACCTATCGACGCAGCGATACCACCATCTTTTAGAGCATCCGATAGGCTATTAAATGCGATACAGAGTTTTTGTAAGTCTCTCAAAAATAAGGCAAAAACAGGCAAGAATTTAGAAAAAGACGTCTTTTAGAGTTGAAAACTACTATATAAAATATAAAATGTCAATACTTTGGCGTCCTTACACCTATCGACGCAGCGACACCACCGTCTGTTAGAGCTACTGGTAAGCTATTAAATGCAAAACAGAGTTTTTGTAAGCCTCTCAAAAATAAGGCAAAAACAGGCAAGAATTTAGAAAAAGACGTCTTTTAGAGTTGAAAACTACTATATAAAACATAAAATGTCAATATCTTTGGCGTCCTTACACCTATCGACGCAGCGATACCATCGTCTTTTAGAGCATCCGATTGGCTATTAAATGCAATACAGAGTTTTTGCAAGTCTATCAAAAATAAGGCAAAAACAGGCAAGAATTTAGAAAAAGACGTCTTTTAGAGTTGAAAACTACTATATAAAACATAAAATGTCAATATCTTTGGCGTCCTTACACCTATCGACGCAGCGATATCACCGTCTTTTAGGGCATCCGATAGGCTATTAAATGCAATACAGAGTTTTTGCAAGTCTCTGAAAAATAAGGCAAAAACAGGCAAGAATTTAGAAAAAGACGTCTTTTAGAGTTGAAAACTACTATATAAAACATAAAATGTCAATATCTTTGGCGTCCTTACACCTATCGACGCAGCGATACCACCATCTTTTAGAGCATCCGATAGGCTATTAAATGCGATACAGAGTTTTTGTAAGTCTCTCAAAAATAAGGCAAAAACAGGCAAGAATTTAGAAAAAGACGTCTTTTAGAGTTACTAACATTAAAACGAAAGCAAAAACATAACAAATAATTTTAATTACATTTATCTTTGAAAACAAAAAAAATTATATGTATTTTATTTATAATAAAATGCGATAAAAATTATTAAAAAAAAATTTCGTTATAAATTAGCTGGTGGCCAAAATGTGACTGAATAAATTAAATTTTGTTATTGATGTAAATAATCAAGTCACAAAATCATTTAAAAAATGTAATAAAATTCACAGACACTAAAATGAAAATATATTTATACTTTTGTGAATTAATATGTTGATATTTTTTATATTTGGTATATATAATACACAACACATTGTTAATACGAACAACAACCAGATACACTTTGTTTAAAAAAAAAAAATAAATAAATCATTCATTTCGTATCGTATTGTACATAATTTAATTTATATGCAAAAAAGTGCTCTTTATCTTTAATTTGTCAATATGTTTTTTACTTTTAATGATAGTTGGTTATATTTACGAGTAGATATAATTGAAATAAATGTATGTATGTATACTGATTAATGAATATAAAATATTCATAAAAATTATAAAAATAACAAATATAAATGATAATCTAATTAAAAGTGCTTTTATTTCTTGTTTCTTAATATTTCTATCACATTTTTTTTTATATAATAGCACACAATATAAATTAAAATAATATATTTTCTTTATAATAATGTTAATATTTTCTTTTTAATGCTATAAATAATTGTCCATCATATAGTCTTGTCTTTATTTTAAATAAGATACTTCATTCTTATAGGGTTTTTTTATTAGAATCTGGGAATGCTTCACGTGCCGGTATTAAACTTAACATCATAATATGTCTGGTGTATGCTTTAGTTTCGCGGAACATTGCGTCTGTACCGTGAAAACGATCTAGTACACCCAAAACCCCAAAACAATTATTAAATCTTAAAATAAATAAATAAAAACATTGCAAAAATAATTTCCAAAAATCAAAAATGAAATGTTTTCACTTACTTTAAATGATGAAAATCATGAGCTTCAGGGCTAGGAAAGAATGGTAAATGATAACCAGAATGAGCATTTAATGTGGATAAAATGGCCAAAGAAAACCACAACCAAGCAGTGGCAATATGACTTCCCATTATAAAAACACCCAAAAATGGTGGCAAAATATTACTGAAAAAATGCTCAACTGGATGACAATAAATTGCAGTCACCGATATCGGTGACGTCCACTCATGATGTTGCTTATGTATATATTTGTAAATATGTTTATCATGTAATAATCTTTTATGTGAAATAAAATATAAAAACATTATTATCAAGAAGATTAAGTAAATTATTTAATATTACCGATGTGAATAATAAAAACATATTTCTTCAATAAATATAACGATTGCTAATTCAAATAAAACCCAATGAAAAGTTGGTAACTCTCTAATTGGGGTAAAACCTCGTAATGTCATGCATTTATAACTAACTAATGTGAATGGTATGCCAACAATTATTTGATTGATTAATACAACACTAATAACCTTTAAGAAATAATATAATAATTATCTAAATACAATATATATATATATATATATATATATATATATATATATATATATATATATATATATATATATATATATATATATATATATATATATATATATATAAGAATTAAAAAATGAATAAAACAAACCTTGAATAAACGTTTTTTGTCAACCGGTTCATTAGTTCCTGGTTGTACCTTATATCGACGTAATATATTTGGTTTATTTGTTAAATCCATTATCGTGTATAAACCACCAAAAAACCAATATACAAAAAATGTTAATATTGTCGAACCACAAACCCATAGCATAAATGAATCTTCACCTAAAAAAGAAACATATATATATTTTTTATGCAAACATTGAGACATTAAAATTATAAACAGACAATTCATATTGAAAATTATCCAACTGCCGCAGCTAAAATCATTCAAAAAAAATATTTCACCTAACTTTGTTTTTTTTTTTGTTTCAAAAGTAATTTACGTTTCATTACTCTCTATTATTATTTTAATAAAACGCGCACAAAGAAAATACAAAATTACATATATTTTTTTTGCAATATACCGTAAAGTAAATAACAAAAATAAAAACAGTTATAAAATTGACCTTTAATCATTAAAAAACAAAAAAAAAACACTTATCAAATAAAAAAAAATTAAAAAATTGAATAACCAATGACCTTCTTTACGATTAAAATTCTTTAATTAGTGTATTTATTATTTATTAACAAATTCGCTGAGCAATTAAATGTCTTATCTTTATATGTGTTAATTTATATTTTGATAATTTTTTTTTAATGCTTGATTTTTATAAATACATTTAATGATAAAATTAAAGATGACATTGTAAAAAAAAAACTAAGTACATAAGTAAATGTATTTAATGCTACATACAGCAACGGCTATTGATCTGATGTTTTCTTTAAAATAATATCTATTCGTAATTATTCGCAAACTGGAACTGGAAGAATTACATCAATAAACGATACATGCCTATATTACATGTACGTTAAGTACAGTATGAAAAAATGGAATGCGTTATCGTGTGCTGTTTTTTGACCACAAATATATAAAATGCTAAAACTTTTCATATTAACCTCATGTATATCCCAGTTTGATGTTACGTAGTTTTATAATTGTTAACATCAAAGCCGTAGAAATACTACTACTGTTTATCTTAAATTAAAACGCCTATTGCCGATTCAATATATTTACTTTTTGTTCAACAAACAATGACTTATTTAATAAGAAAACATCACTTTACTAAAAAAAGTGTAATTACCGGATTACATATAAAAAATATTGTTTTTCCGCCTTGAATCAATACAAATAAATTAGAATAAAATACATAGATTAAGTTTACGAAAATAAAATTTAAATAAAACTTACCAGCAACATCTAAAAATTTATTCCATTGTGATTGCCAAAAATCACCAGATGCTCCCCAAAAACGTTGTAAATGCCTAGCAGGAAAATCAAATGGTTCAAATAATATTGACATAATTTCACAATATCGTTTATTTTTAAAAATGTTATAAATAAAATAATAATAATAATAATAAATAAACAATAATAATAAATTAAACTTTTAGAACTTTTAAGTCTTTTTATTATTGTTTATACACAAATTTTATTTCTATTTTTCATTAAAAAACAAACTACATTTTATATAAAATCATTATTTATTTCTTAGATTAAATAACAACTCTATAACAATAAATATTTAAAAATTAATTTCATAAATAATTAATTTATTTAAAATTTCAATCAAGTTTTTTACTACAAAGAAATCTAATGCCAATGTCAAGAGAAGTTAAAAAACCAAAAAATATGCATATTTATTTTAATTAAAAAGACCTAAACAAAATAATTATGTACACAAAGAAAAAAAAATTGTTAATAGTAGTCAAAATAAAAATCAAAATTCTATTAGCAGTTCAATTTTCACTAGCAAATATAGTGAGAATCTTTAAAAAGAAACATTAAAAACAACAGAATAAATTTAACTTAAAATAACCGAGAGAGTTATAAAAACTAATAAACTAAAATACTAACGCAAATTTAACAGAAAAAAAAAATAAATTCAACAGGTATTATTTCCAATAACAATAGCCGCGTAACGCATATATATTTAAAGAACATTTTATTTAATATTTTTTTATTTAAATTCTTTTCATAAAGAATAAAAAGCATACGAACATACATACAAAATACGATCGAAAAAACAACAAGAAAAATGTTAAAAATTAAAAAATTGTGCTGGCGAGCACCAAAAAAAAAAAATACAATAGAAAAATAAAGCCGAATAATACACTCTGCTATATTATATGTAAAAAAAATATTTCAAGAAACACACACCCAAACTCTTAACGGCACAACAATAAATGTGAAAAAATTAAATAAATAACAATGAAATTGCTTGTTGAAATATAAAAAACTATTAATATAAATCAAAATTAAAAAAATAGAAAATTAATGTGTTATTTTGCATATGTAAAAATCATTATGTTGAAAATTAACAATCAGTCTATAAATAACAATAACGACCATTCAACAGGTTAGCAATTTGTGCATATTACGCTTTAAATCAACTAAACTGACTTTAGATTGAATTAAATAATCATTTAACAATGTTTTTAATTTTCTTTTATTTTTTTGAATACAAATTTTATTCCAAAATTAAAGAAAATTATCTAAATTCTCTTTTTTACATTAAATTAATTAAAAAAAATCACACATATGCACAATTAAATAAGTAAAAACAAAAAATCAAATTCACTTAGCATTAGCACAGACAACAATCTACCGGTAATAAAAACTCGAATTAATTATTAATTAATTTAAAATAATAGAAGATAATTATTACAACAAAGAAGACCAAAAATTAAAGAAATAATTAGTAAACAATTCACTATTTACTAGGTATCCGTCAATCAACCTAGCAACAATTATATTAAAAATATAATAAAGCTGTCTTAGCAAAAAACTTCAAAAGAAAAAATAAAAAATTTAAATTAAAAAAAATATACTGAAAACTGTAAACTTTTTATATTCTTGTTTAAGTCAAAATTTGTATTTAAAACAAATAAAATGATAAGGTGATTCGTATTGAAAAGATTTTAAAAAAATTAACGAAATAAACAAATTAAATAGTTATTATGTTACTGGTTAGCTTAGCACCGAATACTGAATTGTACTGTCCGTTGTTGTTCATCTTTATTTAGTTAAAATAAATGTTTGCTTTTATACTTTATTATTATTATTATTATTATTATTATTTTATTTCAAGTTTTCAATTGAAATAAATAACTCAATGTTGATCATTATAACGTTACTAAGCTATTAGACAATGAATCTTTTTTTTTTGTACTAATAAAGCAAAGCAAAGTATAAAGCATAAAGTATATAACTACAAACAAAGATATTCTACATTTAGAAGAAAAAAAATTAACATGATTTAAGTAAAAAATTAAAGTAAATAATAATAACGCGAAAAAAATTAGTTAAGTACGCAAATTGTAATGTGACAGGGTATTGGAAACAATTTTTTAATTATATATTTCAAATATTAAAAGACAATAAATACCCTTTCTTTTTTAATGAAAAAAAAAAAATTATTTAAATGGGTCTTTACTAAATTTTTTATTATTACTTTCTTCGTTTAATAATTATCATTATAATATTATATATATATACTATAATGAATATCTTATATATACGAGAAAATAGCAAGAAATAAATTAAATTATAATAAAATTTTATAACAAAGAAAAAAAAGTAAATAATGTATATTTCATTAAAAATTTATATTTATTATCGCAAATATTAACTCATGTATATGGAAACATGTGTTATTTTTTAATCTTAAAAAAATAAATAAAAACTTGAAGTTAAATTAAGTAAAGTCAAAGTATAAAGTAATAACGCGTCACACTTGTAAAATTTTTAAGGTAAGAGTGATGAAATTTAAAAAAAAAATAACAAATTAAATCATAATATTCACAGGGTTGTAGTAGCAATTATAGTTAGCAATTATCACATTAATAAAAATAGAAAATTTGTAAAAAAAATAATTAATTATTTAAATAATTATAAAATACTAGTTTATAAATAATTATAATACAGGTAAATACAGTTTTTGAATTAAACGAATATTACAGATGCAGAATAAGAGATGGAAACCGCATTTATTTGGTATTTTTGTATAAAAAGAAAACCGTAACAAGAACCTAATTTGTTCTTTATATGAAATCTTAGTTTTTTTTTTGTTCTGGTTATAGAAATAACACCCATTTTAACACGGGTATAATAAAAAATCATATGCTTGAAGAAATATTTCCTTATATGATGATAATAAGGAATGTACAATTTCTTACGGGGAAGGAGCACTTATCTAAATGTGTTTTTATTTGGAGTTGAATTGAATCCACAAGCAGGTACAAAAGAGAGAAATGAATCACAAAATTACCAACAGCATTACAAGAAAATTTTGGTTCCATTCCCTGTTTAGCTGTAACAAGACAAAAAATATAATAATTTTAATTCGCATAGATGTTTCTTGTTTTAGCAACTGACCTCGAATGTAATTTACAAAATAAAAAGATATTTAATACTATTATAGTGCACACTTATAGATATTACTGTATACTTATATTTACCTAAATCATTAAAAATAGATAAGACAAAAATTTAAACAAATAAAATACAAAAAATTAATAAAGTTGTAACGAAACTAAATATCAAACAGAAATTATAGAAAATATAATAGACATATTAAGAAAAATCAATAAAAATTATGTAAACAAAAGAAATAATGTAAAATTATAAATAAAAGCAGCTTAATAATATTTAATTTAAGCTATTGACATTATTTATTATTTTTTATTAATATTTTTTCTTTTTTTGAAAAAAAGTAAATTAACGGTAATTGGTGGAATCATTTTACTAAAAAATATTTGCATTTCGTATGTTTTGTGACGCATTTAAATCAAATTTAATTAACAAATACATTTTTATTTGTTTAAATTGCATGTAATATGCTTTGACAACGCTTTATTAAAATTATCACTTAAAAACTACTGTTTAATTCTGTATACTTAACCATTAATTAACTAATTTAACTTGTTGTAAAAACGCTATCAAAGAATTAATTATTTGTGTTTATATTAAATCACTATTATACATATGCATAAAATGAAAAAAAAACAAAGGTTTATTAAAATAAATTTTAAAAAAAGTACTTGCAGTGAAATTAAACATAAATCATTAAGAAATCAACAATTTACGCAGATAGAGACGAATGACGAATTTAATTGCATAATTAATAAATAATAATAATAATAATATTAAAAATACATAAGCATTAAATAACCAACATTATGTTGAATAATTCTCCCTTTTTTGTTTATAGCTTAAATATTGTGCATACAAAATAAATATAATAGCAATATTTGCATCTGACTAATATAATATACAATAATTTTTAATACATGAAAATAAATTCTTTGTTATTTTATAATTAAATAATTTTTCCTTTTATTCATCTTTTTCTTTTATTTATATTTTTTTTATTTTATATTTTTATTTCCTACATATTTAAAGAAATTATTTTAATTTAACATTATTTTGCAATTCTTTGTTATTTAAATTATTATCAGTGATATACGACAATAATAACTAATAAAAAAACATTATTTTTATCTAAAAAGTAAAGTAGCTAAATTTACTAAATATTATAAATAATTAATTGATTATTAGCAAATATAAGCGGCAAGCACATGATAGCAATGTTTCAATCAATAAAAGCAGATTACAAATAAATAGTTGATACATGAAAGTTATATTTTTAATAGATAATAAATAATTGAATAAAATAATAAATTTTAAGTAATATTTTATTATATATGTATTACAAAAATCTTTTATTGGATTTGTTAAGTAAAATATTTTAATGAAAAAATTATTATCTTATAAGCAAACCATTAGTAATTTTACAAAAAACAAATTACAAAAATTCCCAGTATTTTATTAAATATTCAAATTTTACTTACCATGTTAATGTATTCCTGAAGGCAGCAAAACCAATTAATAAGGAACTAAAAATAAACAAAGAACTATATAACGATGATAACCATCGCTGTGGTTCCATTGTTGACTGAACTTCTAAAATTGCTTGCCTATTTTTATTCTTGGTAATTTTTCCTTTGTTTAGCTATGGGAAATAAAGAGAAAACATTTTATTTTAGAAATATTAATAAACCGCTATTGGATTTTTCACAAATAATTCAACAAGAACGTAATGTTGAAAAAAGTGAAAATACTTTCTTTAAAACGTAATTAATGAAATTTTATTAATGTTAATTTTGTTTTATTTACCTTGTTTATTGCACAATAGAAAACCTTTTTTTACTTTTATTTAAACAATCTTATTATTGCACTATTAACAAAAAAAATAAGTAAATATATCTTATAATAGAATTATACCTTTATTCTTGTTCAAATAATATACAAGTTCTAAGTTTCAGCAACAAATCAATTTTGTTTTAATAAATATTTTTTTGTATACAATTCGTAAATATTTGTTTTTATTTATTAATAAATAATTAATTTATAGAACAGAAAATTGATTATTTTGTTTAAGTAAAAATAATATAAAAAAATTAAAAACAATATTGTTTGTTTTGTTTTGATTATTTTATATATGCGTATCAAAAAATTCTCTTCTCTTTTAGTTTTGACGTTGTTTTTTAAAAAAAAAGCTTATAGAAATTGCTGCATAACTTTCTTTACACTGTTTCTTTTGCCATCTGTTGTTGAACACTAAATTGTTATAAACAAAATTATAAAATGTTTTTTTAAATTATTCATTGTTTTTTTTTTTTGTTTTTGATAATAATTTGAAATATAATAAATATAGAGATTATTCATTAGATAATTTATAAATCATATAATTAAATACATTTAAAAATAATATAATAAAAAAACCATACATACGCTATGATAAACAAATTTGTTTATATGTTTGTTAAATATTTTTCGTGCTCCTAAAGTGTAGCTGCTAAATTACATTAAATAATATGTAATTACTTCATAGTCGACGATTTAAATAATTTAATTATCTAATTATTTCTTATAAAATAAATAAATAAAACCAATAAGTATAATTATAATTTTATATATAAATAAATAAATATATATATATATATAATAATTATTATATATATATATATATTTAGTTTATTTTATCTGCTTATTTTTGAGTTTTTATTTCTTATTACAATATATTTTTAATTTAAATATATATTTTTTTTCTTAATTAGAATAACATTATTAAATATAGACTTTTTATTTTAGTTTATAATATTTATATTTACATAATAGCAGAAAATATTTTTTCATTATTATAATATATATATTTTAGAATATATTATTATATATTCATTAAGGAATAATAGTTATTATAATATCTTATATTTTTTGTCACAATTTATATATTTTTTATTTAAAATAAGAAAAAAAAAAGTTATTTTAATAGTTTTTCTACAAAGAAAATATAATTTAAATTTAGACTAATCAATTATTATAATCAATTAAGCGCAGTCATAGAAAATTACCTTATTTTTTTGTTTACTTTTCTTATTTAATATTTACTAAAAAAATTTTAACAAATAATTTACAGAACTATAAAAATTAATTAAATTTTTTTAAATAATTTTAATTACAATAGAATATTTGTTTCTTACTACAAATGAATTAAAAAAATATTGAATAATTTAAAAATAAAAGAAGAAAAATGGTTAACTTATATTAAACTATAATTATTTAACACAGAAAAGGTAAATAAATATTTGACTAAATTATTAATTATAAAACAAAAAAAAAACATAAAAAACTACAAAAAATCAGTGATTATATTTTGCATATTTATAACTTTTTTAGAGCATTTTACATTTGAAAACTATTTTGCTTTTGTACATTGCGCGTTTCATTAAACTTTCAATTCATTTTCCTAATAAACTCAAAAAGGCACTTTTATTTATGTGATTGAAAAAATGAATAGTTTAATTGTAAAAAATTTTAAACAGTAGAAAAGATTAATCATTTAACACAAAATACTGTATTAAATTACATTGGACCATTATTTGCAGTTAAGTTGTTGTAAAATACAAGAATAACTGTAAGTAAATTAAGAAAAAAAAACTTTTATGAATTATGAATCAATGAATTTGATTCTTGTATTAGGTCATCGTTAAAATCGTCTGGTTTTGGTCCAATCAGTAAAAACACCTCCATGTGATCTTTACCTTTCACGTACACTTGGCCACGCGATTCAAAATTATATCGTTGCTCCAATAGTTTTAAGTAGGCGCCGCCACCAACTTGAATTCGTCCCGGTAATCCCGTCGAATCCATACGACTAGCAACATTCACTGCATCACCCCAAATATCATAATATAATTTGCTCGTTCCTATAACACCAGCCGTTACTTCGCCAACATTATAGCCAATTCGTAAAATTAAATTAAATTCAAGCAAATCCTTGTTAAAAGAGTCGACGACCTGTTGCATGGCTAATGCGAAATCAATTAATGCAAATAAATGTTCACCATTGTCACCCCTATTTGATGGATCTAACCCACTTGCCGCCATAAAGGTACTGCCAATCGTTTTTATCTTTTCTACACATCGAAACTCGTAACGTGATAATAGCTCATCAAAATCACCAATTAATTCATTCAGCACCCGCAAATACTCTTTACCACCTAAATACGATTCATCATACATTTCATTGAAGTTAATGATACTCGCAAATATAATACCAACATTTTTATGATTTTCTGAATACTTTGCGGTATTTTTTAGTTGCTCAGCCACATGCTTGGGTATTATATTATGCAATAGAATATCCGCTTGATTTTTCATATTTTGCACACGAATTTTATCTTGGTTGGCCACTGCATTGCCATAAAACGTTAATCGATAACCGATTTCAAATTCACGATTTAAAAACCACACCAATATTAATAATAAAATCAAATCAATTAATATTTCAATTTGATATTTTCCAAAATTATGAAAATTCTTTAAAAACTGTTCACTCCTCAACTCATTCTCCAATTGCTTTTGGTGTTTGTTTTCGTAAATTTTATTATCGGTTAGATTAATTAAATACTCTGCATCAAAACTACTAATTCTAGATGTCATATTTGTAATATCAATATTATAATTATAAATATCGGTTTTGTCTGGTTTATTTGCAAAAACAACCGTACTATTCACTGGATTTTCATCCATTGGCATCGTTGTACTCGTTGCAACCATTTTAAATGAATCAATTGTTATTTGAATATGATGAAAATGCATAATTGCTATTAAAATAAACCAGAGTCCGGCTAATAATGATAAAAAGTTCCTCATCCAAAAGTTTAATTGAGTAAAATTGCAAAAATGTATTATGCAAATAAACAACAGTAATCCGTAATGGTATTCATATGATTTAATATTATTGATATCGATTAACAAAAAGTTAATTAGTACAGCGATCACAGGTAATGACATTAATAATGCGCCACATAGATGCCATAAATACCAACCGGAGACAATTTCGAATATATTATCGGAGCATGATGATACTGATGTTAACTGTGTTGTTGCTGTTGCAGTTGATTTTCGGCGTTGACGTTTTGTGCGACACATTTGCTTTGTTGACAGAAACAATGCAAATAATTGTATCGATGTAAAAACTACGAATAAACATACCCAAGCACGGTAGGGTGCGGCAAATTGTGTTGGTAAAAGAAGAAACAATGCTGCTGATATTGATAAATAAACTATGACTCCAGTAAGTATATCTATATATGTATTATATCGTGGTGTGGCTAATGTTGGTGGGCCTTCTATTTCATTTTCACTTCCGAAACGATGTGCTTTTGAGCGAAAGTCATTTTCCATTTGTCGAGACTTAAAGAATAACGTAATGTCAGAAACAGGTGGTTTCACTAAGTAACTGCGTTGGGAACGTGCATTATCTCTGACACACCTTATTAGCTGCAGGTCAGATTGTTTTCGTAGTTGTTGGAGGCAGGCGGCAAGTGGATCAGGATGTTGTGGTGGAGGTGCAGTAACTGGTTCTGGTGGTATACCAGTCAAACTAGACTGAGAACTGGTGAAATAACCTGAGACACGTTGTTGGTTTGTAGCAACATTTTGATTTATTGCGTAAATTTGTTGCTGAATACTGGACCGACGACTGTTGCTGCGAATACCAGAGTCTTTGCGACTAGCTGCTGAAGCACAAAGGGATGCTCCATCAGCCCATGGCATTGGAATTTCACAAAAACGAGCTGCAGCAATTGTTGAGCTACGAGGGCGTCCTGTTGGTGAAATTTCTCCTTGTGGTGATCGTCCACATTGTGAGCGATAGCTACCTGACCTAGCAAACGGTGATATATCACTGCGTGATTGGGAAATGTATGATCTGACATCTATAATATCATCAAACATAGAATGACTAGCAGCAGGAGAATTACTATCAGGATGTTGCGATGAGGATGCAGCTCGTACAGTCACTGGCGAAGCAATCATTAATCTGCTTGGAATTTCTAAAGTACAATGACTTGGTCTGGGTGTTTCAATCACAACAGGGAGCTGTTGATAACCACCATTTTGATCAAGACACGGAACAGTTTCTTCAGAGATAATTGTTGCTACTTTTCTATCAATTTCTTCTCCAATGACCTTTTTATTCTCCGCAACACTAGAATTGAGACTAGAGTCAATTTTACGCATAAATTTCGGTATTTTCCAATATTTGAATTTTGTTATTGGCTTATTTGTAGAAATTTTATTTGTTTCATCTAATGATTCATCCTTATTTTGAAAACGGCTTTCACCACGTTTACAACATAGATCTTCATCAGCATCAGAGTCTAAACTCCCTGGCAATGATTTTGCTGTTACAATTATTTTAGGTTGTTGATATTTCGATATCATTTTTGCTTCACCATTGCCATTATGAGATGGTACAACAGACACATGATTTCCACCACCGGTCGTTAAGAATTTAGTCACTTTATTTAAGGAAGAAATTCTCGTACGATGCTGCATCACAGGCGAAGGATTTAAAGAATTTGATAAACCTACCGGAGACGCGGGAGGCACATTTGGATGAATCGCTGATAAATTAGTTGCACTTTGCGATAGTTGAACACTATTTGTGAAACCATCACCCGCTGCATTATTTAATCGTGGTACATGCAATGTTAGCCCCTGATCAATTGGTGGCAATAAACTACTTAGATCAGATTGACTAACATTTGCTGAGCCTAGTAGATCTCTTTTACGTCCCAATACAAAATAAGTGCGGTGCCCTAGAAATTTCCAAAATTTAAATAAATATTTGTATATATTTTTTTTTACTTTAATAATTACTAACCGAAAACCTCTTCACCCTCTTCTAAAATATAGCCATCACCTAGAAAACTACAAGTCTCGCCAGATATATGCACTTGTTCTGGTCGCCCAGTTGATTCCATTCTGTTATAAAAAATAAAAAAATGATTATTTAATAAAATACAATTTATGTCTGTATATCAATTTAAAAACTCGCCGATTTGCTAAGGTAACGTCATTGCTCCATACATCAAACTTTACACGTCTGGTTCCTACGATACCACATAGTACTGTTCCCGTGTGGACACCTACACGCATTTTCACTCCTTCATGTCGTTGAGCATCGAAAGCTCGCATTGCTGCAATCATTCCGAGTCCCATTTCAACGCAGCAAATACCGTGATCTGGACGCGGTTCTGGACAACCACTCACACAATAATAGCAGTCTCCTAATGTTGATATTTTCTCACAGCCATTCAAAACACATAAATCATCGAAGCGCTCAAACAAATCATTTAATATTTCAACTAATTGCTCTGCGGTTTTAGTTGAGGACATTTTTGTAAAGCCAACAATGTCAGCAAACAATATACTGACATTTTCCATGCTATGCATATGAAACGGTCTAAATAATGATTTTACGTCATTCGATGAACGTGGCTTAAAATCATTTGAACGTCTTTGTCTATTATTTTGATAACTGCCATTACCCATTTCTGTCATATCAACACTTGGTGGGCCCGCTTCTTTTAACAGCATATCAGCGACTTTTGGCGGCATTACAGAATGTATCATTTTCTCTTTTAGTTGCTTCTCCATCTCCAACTGTCTACGGACAAGTAAATTTTGTCCGACCTTCATAAAGGTACCACGCATCCGGACGACATTCATGATTAAGACATGAACACCGACCAAATGTATACACAATTGGAGGAGAATTCTAACAGCAAGAATTTTATATACAAAATTGTTCTGTAATGCAATTGACCCAGTTTTAATAATTTTCTCCTCCTGATCATAATTATTGTTTAATAAATAGCATAATAACTCAAATAATATTGAATAAATAATTGTAATGCATGAGCATAGCCATAATGGCAATGGTATCATTGTATAAATTAATAATATTATTTCAATACATATAGCGAAATGTCCTAATTGGCTGAATAAATTATTTGATAATAATAAAAAGATTATTGATAATATTGTTATAAATGTTGCGATAAAACATGATATTACATTTTTATATAAACGATAAATATTTGTATATGTTAATAAAAAACATAATATAATTATAGAAAATAGAAATAAAAAAAAAAAAATTATATTTAATAAATTTATAACGTGTTTATCGTTTAATAAAAAATAAAGCATCCAAACTAATGAGCATATAAGTATATAACATAGGGCAAATCTGTAATGAGAAAAATACATTTTTATTATTATATAGTAATAATTTATTGTTTTTAAATAATTTATTTCATATTAATTGCCTTAATTAATAAGAGTTATAAGTTAATCAATATAACAGTAGAATGTCAGTTTTTATTTAAACAAGTACATATATTTATGTAGCGTTCTCTATTCCAAAACTAAAATATATGAATTACTAAATAATAAAAAGTACAAATACAACAATTTAATTGTTTTTACAAAACTTTATTTCTTTATTAAAAATTTGTCGTTAAAACATAAAATTAAAAAAAAAAAATAAAATATGAAAAATGAAAAAACTTTAATGATAGAATTGTAACTGAAAGGTTATGTTACCAGTAGAACGACACAAATTGAAATAAAGTTCGTTTTAGGTAATAAAATTTTGTTAAAAAAAGAAAATAGAATAATGTAAACGATGTGAGTAAAACCGAAATGTATAAGTTATATCATAGACATGTTATTTAACCAGCAAACTATTTATTTTTTATTTTATTAACAAAATTCAAAATAATTTTTTTTTATGTTTTATAAATAAACATTAACACTATTTATTTGGTTAATTTTTTTTTTGTTTTTGCAAATCTTAAAACTGATATTATAATTATTCGATTAATTAAACGTTATATTATACGCCCAGCCTTTATAATACCCAAAATAATCACACATAGAGATACAAAAAAG
Source organism: Ptychoptera contaminata (assembly GCA_963942525.1). Classification (NCBI taxonomy): domain Eukaryota; kingdom Metazoa; phylum Arthropoda; class Insecta; order Diptera; family Ptychopteridae; genus Ptychoptera; species Ptychoptera contaminata. The sequence goes on from OZ012637.1 coordinate 56,700, forward strand.
CATGCATAAAAAAATGAAAAATCCATTAGGGTGGTGCGTTTTGAAAGTTTTGCTTTTATACTTTTTTTATAATAATATCATACAAAAAGAAAAAATATGTTTTAATGCTTAATGCTATGTCGTGTCATTGCCTGAAATGTATTTTATTACAATTTTTGTATTATGCTTTTAAAAGCATTCTATATGTATCGTCATAAGCGTTTTTCTAACGCGAAAAGCATTTCATTTTTGTTCATTCTCTATAATCATAAAGGCAGGTAGCGGTAGGTAAACGGAATTTATATTTTTTCTTTACATAAAACTGTTGTAGATGATGCTTTTTGGTAGCTTCTTTTCTATTTTTTTTCGCCATCGATTTTTCAACTCATTCCATTACTTTATTTTTATGAAACAAAAAAAAAATTTTTTTTTTGGTATTTTTATCAAACCATCGTAGTTGCTTATTTGTACAACTGCGAAATAAACAAACTTTTCTTACGACACGCAGTAATAATATTAATAAAAATAATAATGGCAATAGACATTAAGCTTACATTTGAAGAGTGTAAAAGAAAGAAAATAAAAAAAAATGACATATTCATATATTTTAACGTAAGCGCATTGTAGTGATTCCTTGAATAAGGTTATTCACATTCTATAGTTGAAAAATATTTGTATGTTTAATTCCTTTTTTAGTAGTAAACATTATATAATTATATTATCTTCTGAATATTAATTTTTTTTTTATTATTATTATTTCTATATGTAACAAAAAATGTAGCAGGTATAAGCTCTGCATAAGAATTATCACAATAAGGTTGTTAAACATTAATAAATACATAAATATATTTAGGCAAAAAGTCTGCTTTAAGAAAGGAATTCAAGTCACATATTTAATTTCGTCCCAGTTACAGTTTTCCACTATTTTTTTCATCTTTTTTATTTATTTTTATGTTTCTTAACAATCATCATAACCGAATTCATTTCAAGTTGCAGGATCTAACACCGTTTAAATATATACGATACTCTTACTTCTTTCTAACACCATCAAATACTTATAAAATAAATAAAGTATTAATATTATTATTTTTAATATTTTCATTAATTATAATTTATATCAAGTGACTAGAAATAGTGCCCATTGTTGCTTAAATAATTTTGCTCTTATGTACGCAATATTTATTGTCTTTTTTTAGTTAAACAATATTATTCTAAGTGTAATACAAACGTCCCTATGAAATACAGCATTTTAAAGCAGCATATTTTTATTACCATTTTTCGTTTGTCACAAACATTTATCGTATAAATGTGGCCAATTTCCATTTAATTATATAATAATGAAAAATTTAAAAAAAAAATTTTATTTTGACTTAAATTAACCTAATTAAACCTAACTTACTCAAAATATACTATTGACTAGTAGTGAAATTGAAAAACTAGTTGAAAAATAATAGTATGAAATTAGTGACAATATTGCAATTTATACTAAATTAATAATAAATATTATTGAAATGATAATGATAAGAAACATATTTATAATTTAATTATTATAAGTATTATTTAATAGAAAATAAAAAATGTGGGCTGTAAATATTAATTAAGTAGGAAATTAATAAAAAAAAATACAATGAAAATCTACCAATAAAATAATATAATTTTCAAGTATAAAAATGTTTTTAAAAAATACTCACTAGCCATATACTACTCACCCTATATAACTAATTAATTTATTTTGATTAGAAAATATTATTATTAATAATAAAAATCAATTAGCTGAACCTTATCAATTTATTTTAACTTCCGATTAGTACATACAAATACCTAAACAATTCTAAATTAACATTTCTAAATAAATAATTAATGCAATGCAATTTGTCTATGTAAGATACGCGATAAAAAATAATTTAATTAATGAAAATTTTATTTTGTAAACGTCATAGATTAATACAGTGACGTTGAATAACATCTGACATGCAATTTATTGTATTTCAATTTATTTATTTTCAATTATTAGTTATTTGCTTTCTTTTTTTTAAATGAATTATTAATAAATATAAAGGTGAATTGTTACAAGGTTAAAATTCATTGACGTTTACGGATTGTGATTCAAATTCGCAGATTTATTTAAAAGAAAATAATAAAAATTAATTTCAATGCTGGGAAGTTAAATACTTGTGAACTATTTCAGTTGATTTTTTTAATTCAATAATGAAGCTTTTAATGCTTTGCGATGGCATAAATCAATAAATATCATGACAATTATGGGTTGTTAATCATAAAATCTTATATTATGTAAAAATTAATAAAAAATGTTTAAATAAATAATTAGCAAATAACAATTTAAGTCTATTATAATAAACAATGAATAATAGACGAAAAAAAAAAATTAATAAAATAATTGTATTAAAAATTAAGATTTGTAAAAAAGGATAATCGCAATGAAAAATTACTATTTTTATTATAATAATTTTAGCTATAACATAAGGAAACTATATAATTTTACGGTAGTGGGTCTGTTGCTTAAAATAAAAAAAAATGAAAATAAAGCAAGGAAAATAACGATATATCATGGAATATTTTTTTATATTGATATTCCCTAGGCCAATTTTTGTTGCTTCTTCGAACTTTTGATTAATTTTTATTTTTCATGTTGTTTACTGTTTATTCAGTATTATTATATCATCATCGAATTCGGTTATCTATTTTAGTCCCATTATTTTTGTGTCTTTTATAAATAAAAACAATACAAAACAACGGACTAAGGCTGAGCAGGTAGGCTGGTTGGTTGTTTTTCGATGTTACGCATTAAAAACAAAGAAATGAACTTTACAAGAAAAATACAAAAATATAACAACACAGAGTTCATAGAAGTCAAATAACAAATTATGTCTTATTTATTTAAAGGCATATAAAAATAAAAAGTTAAAAATCTTTTTCTTTTTTGTGCATATAAAATCAATTTAATGCGGGTAATTTTTATTTATTTTTATTACGCATAAATTTTGATTGTTTATAAATAAATAAATATTCACAATATTTTATTTACATTTTTGTAAAATAATGAAATACATAATGAAGTTAAAATAGGGGTGACATCTTATATGGGATGAATATTCGTTTTATTTATTATGCTTAAGGATAACGAGAAATTGAAGTAAAAATAATAATCAATCAACATTACCTTAAGTATTAAATATATATTTAAAGATTTAACTAATCTTATTTAATAAAAGAATATAGCTCGGGTACAAATAAAGAGAAAATTCTTTAGCAAGTAAAAATTGTGTTTTCAAAATATCTTTCTAACGTTAATAAAATATTTTAAATGCAGAGTTATTTCTTTATCTTTAATTTAACATAAATAAAACTTACTAAAAGCAAATTATTCAAAAAGAAAAATTCCATACATTACTTGCCTTAACAAAGAATTTTTATTTATTTTTATTTTTACTTGAGAGATTAAAAAAAAACTTAAACAATTAGGTAGGTAGAAGATTTTTTTCTCGATTCAAAACCACGCAAACAGTATTTTTTTATTTAAATTTTTTATTCATCTTGATTGCCTACGGTTACTTGCATTTCTTTAAACAACAAACATGAGGAATTTTTTAATATAATTTTATTATTTTAAACGAAAAATTAGAAGAAAAAAAATTCGATGCGACAACATTGTCAACCACAAAATTTACCATTAAATAATTGAAAAAGAACTAAAAAATATTTTTTTTCATCCTTAATCATTGCCATAAAAAAGAAAAAAACCACGCACAGAACTTTTAAATTAAAACATTTTATTTTTATTATTTAACTTTTAAAAATTTTAAAATTGAAAATGGAAAATTCGTTTCTGTATTTTTTGAAAGAAAAAATATAAGTTTTTTTTAAATTTTATTGCAACAAATGTCTTCTTTCAATTTATGCTCAACTTTTTCTATGTTTCTAATTAGTTAATTTTTTATTTTATTTTCTGCACTGAACATAACTTAAATTTTCATTTTGTCCTAATTATATTTATTTTTTCATTTACTTAATAAAATCACACATAAACACAGAAAATTAACTTATTTTAAATTCAACCTATATTATGTAATTATTATTGTTGGTTATCAAATAAATTATCGTTAAGTATTATGTGTGTAATTAAAGCTACATGACCCAAGAATAAAAAAAATAATTAACAAACAAAACGCAAAAAGTTTGTAAACAAGCAAGTAAAGCAAAATTAAACCAATGGTATAATGTAATGCTTTCGATATATATTCAATTAGAATGTTTTTTTATATATTTTAATAATCTTTTTGTTATTTTTTTAATATGGATACCTATATATATACAATATACAATACATTTTTATTATACAAAAAATTAAAACAAATTATTTCCTAAGTTTATTCGCAAAACAAAACAATAAATGGCCAGGTAGTATACTTCACTTTAAGTGTTTACAGAAAACTTTTCTTTCTTATTCGTTTTGTAAGTTTATTGAAAAGAAAAATACAAATTTTTTTAAGTAAATCAAAAAAAAAAAGTTAGAAAAACTACTTTAAATCATTTTAACTATTGCTACTTGTGCACCCAATACTTTGCTATGAACAATGTAAAAGTAGCAGCAGCAATGTAACACAGAATATTGTAAATAATATATATATTATTGATTTTATTTGATTTGATTTAAACGACAGTAAAATAACTCAAGTAAATGTAAATAAAAAAACGAATGAAAAACCAATAAATAATAGGAAACTTCTGTTTTTAGTCACGTTCATTAATTATAGTATTTCGGTTATTAATTTTATTATTTATGGTTTTTAGTTCCTTGAACTTGCTAAGTGGATTAACTCATACAAAATTATTTGTTATTTTTTCAATTTAGTTGATTTTGTATTACAATATCCTGTTTTATTTATTAAAATTTCTTTTGATTATTATTATAATTATAATTATTATTATGAAGAAGAGAATTCTGCTTGATGTGTATTTATGTATTGATCAATTAAGTAATTAAGCGAAAACATGAGAATATTTTTAAAGTAAAAATTTAAGTAAAAAATATAAAAAAAACCGTTGTAAAGATAAAAGTAAAATAGAAAAAAAAATGTTTTAATGATTTTTTTTGTTGAAATGAATTCAAATTGTTGGCACAAAGCTTCATTTTGTAAATATCAAAAGGAAAATAATTTTTTTAATTTGCGATATTTAGTGTTTGTTTCTAATGTTTTTTTCCGTTCTTCTGCAATGTCAAAAATATTACATATTACTATTGTTGTTATTTTTTATAAGCAAGGCATTTTTTAGATATTATTTATTAATAAATAATTAAATGCTTGGAAAGAAAGAAATTTTTATTATAAATTTATTTCGACACATAGACGGTAATTTGTTTATTATACTCCTATATGATTTGTTTTATATTTTCTTATCATTTATCATCTGTTACAGTTACAAGTTCTGTTTCTAAAACTATTATGTATAATGATCTATCCTTTCCTTTCCTTTTGTATATATTCTGGTTCTTTTTATATTAATTTTGATAATCTATTTTATTCATAAGTTTTTGTCTTACTTCACGTTTATTACCATTTTTTGGTAAAAGAAAAGCAAGAAGCAAATCAAACGAAACAAAATAAAAAAATATTAATAATAACAATTTTCAACAGCAGAATTATTAAGTAAAGAAAAAAAAACATTTAAAAAATCAAATCAATATTATTATAATATATTGATTTTATTTTAGTAGCAAATTGACGCTTCTTTATGTGTATTTAATATGTTTAAAAAATCTTTTAACAAACAAACAAAAAAAGAAGAAAATTAAAAGCAAATGACAGAATTGATTATTTCCTTAACACAATGATTCTCAATTTATTATAGAAAAACATACATTTTCTTGGCATTTATACGAAATAATAAACATAATAAAACTTGTATGTATGAGACAAAGAGAAAAGTTTATTATTTAGGTTAAGCAAATAATACAGAAATAACAAGTAATAAACTTAAAAGGAATTATAGAGTAAATAGTTGAAAAAGATGATGTTGATCAAAAAATTAAGCTTCTGTATTTTATTTTATTTATTTATTATTATCAAAGAATTTATAAAATAAACACGTGATACTACTAAAAATCTTTAAAAAGTTCAAGGTTTTTTCAAGTTTTTCTTTAAAATGATTTTTTAAAAAAATTGAAATATTAAATTAAAGTTACTCAAATTTCATATTAGAAATTAGACTATGATTGTTTTTATCAAAGTATAATTTCTTTTGGAAGGAAACATACTTCTATACTTTTTATAGCACAAAAACGTTTGCAAAAAAAAAAAATATATTAATTAGTATATTATTTATAACATTTTTTTCATAACAGCATTTAAATAGAATATAATTTAAATAAATAAATATATGACCATTTTAATGTAAATAAAATCACATGAACAATGACGTTTCACGTATTGTTTATACAAACAAAATCAATTAAAATAAAGAAATAATTATAAATTCACTTTCACTTTATTGTTAATATTACTAAAATCTAGTTACCACAATGTTGTCAATTTGTTGTGCTTTGTAAGGCTTAGCGACATTTGTGGTATATAGTGTGATTTTATAAATGCGCTATTTTTTATATTACAAGCTAGTTAATAACGAAAAGCAATAATACATACTATATTATCCACCACTTTGATTCTGCTGTCTCCATTATTATTTGCATATTGTACTAAACATTTTTTCTTTAAAAAAAAAGTTATCGCAAAAATAACTTTGCGAGAATAAATTAAATAAAAGGATATAAAAAAGCTCAAATGTAATTAAAAATAATAATAAAAATAATAAAAAACAATTAAAACCAAAAGAAGAAATTAAATGTTTATGAAAATAAATTAAAATTTATAGGAAATGTACAAAAAAAACAAAGAAATAGAAAATAAGGATTTTTTTTATTCAGTTTAAATTAAAACGCAAAAATTATTAAACTTTTTATATTATATGTAATAAGAATTAAATAATATTTATTTTCTCATTAATATATTGCGATAAAGGAAAACATTAAAATTAAAAATTGATATCATAATGAAGAAAATGCAAAGAGCAACGAGCAAGGTAGAAAATAAAAACCAAATAAATATCAAAAACGTTGCAAAAGAAATTAAAACATTTTCTGTTTTAAATATTTTTCTATTGAGTGATAACTATTTATTCATTATAATAAGTATAAGTAAAATGCAAAATGATAAGTACCTTTAAGTACAATAACAAAAAAAAAAGAAAAAAAAATCTTTTAATCCTGCTTAAGTTTTTGTTTGTTTATAAAATGCTACAAAAATAAGGGAGAAATATATACAAATTTAAAAGTTTTCTTATTAATAATGACTTACTTAATTAAGACTTTACTAGGGTTTATAAACAATTTTTGTTATTTTTTTTATTTCACTGCTTAAAATGTCAGTTATTTATTTGTACTATTAAAATTTTGTTAAAACACAACAGACAATTTTCTTAATATTTTACATTATTATCGATATGACTTTATTTATTTAGTGTTTTTGATTGTGCACACGCTTCAAGCATAATACTATTTGTGTTATGTTTTATCGTTTATTAAACAATTATGGATTATTATGCATAATCTACAAACACTATTATATGTAGCATTATTGTTATTAAATTACATTGAAGGTGACATTGAAAATAAACTTTTTTTTTTTTGTAATTTTTTAATTTTGAACAAGTGTTTTCACTATTTCATTTTTTTAGTAAACTTTCGAAAAACCTTTTTTTTATTGTTTGAGAAGAAACTTTTGTTAAACTGAAACAAATAAAAGGACGATGAATTAAAAATACCACCTTTTGCAAATTTTGTTAGTTGTCATGTTAAATTTAAATCTTTAATAAAACTAAGTTTTAATTTTTTTACTTAATGCAAGTAATTTAATAGAGCTTTTAAATAATTTTTAAAAAAATTGCGGCATTACAGATAACAAAAAAAAACATGTTTGAACCACAACAAAAATCAGGAAAACATTGAGTACAAAGGTAGACTAATGATTTTTGCGTTAAGTAATGAAAAAAACTAACGAACGTTATGAAATAAATAAAAATATGTTTACAAATATTTAAATTATCTTTTATTGCAATAACAGATGAAAGCACAAAGTATTATTTTAATTTAAGCTTAACATCTATTTTTTGTATGTTTTAACGACATAAATTTTTTTTTTGTGGTGGTGATGGTTTTATTGGATAATTTTTTATTTGACGTAAGGTAAAACATTAATTTAAACACATCACTTGAAAAGCGTCACGTTCAAAGGAACGAAAGAAACAATAAAAAATGTTACAACATCATTAATATTAAACTTATAGTTGGAAAAATTGATTATAATTTAACGTAAAAAACAAAGAAAAACCTTTTATTTTAAATAATGAAAACAACATCTGTTGATGCAGTTTGTAAGCAGAACTTTGCATATTAAAATTCTCTTCTTTTTTTTTGGATAAAGAAATTTCAAGGAAAATATGTGACACTAACATATATTTTTCATTTTTAAATCTTTTATTAAATTTTTGCTGTCATAGGTAAAATAAATCAACCTCTTGATTGAAAATATGTTTATTTTTAAACAAATTGATTGTATCATATTGTCCAATGTTAACAACAGAAAATTACAGCAAACAAAAATATCCTTTTTGATTGTTATTACCACATTACAACCCATAGTCATTTTTTTTTGGATATACAAACAATAAATATATAAAAAAAAACTAACAACAATATCCCAAAAAAAAAAAAATACAAACAAACAATATTTGTTTAAAAAGTAAAATAAAAAACAGTAAACAAATAGATTGAAGCACTGATATTGTCCTTCTATTGTACATAATTTTTCACAAACAAATCATAATAACAGCAACAATTGTCAATTTTGACTTTGGACATTATTGAAGAAGAAAAAACTGTGGCAATAAAATTCCATCAACTAGCAAACACTAAAAATAGAATAAAAAATTGTAGTCGCGACACTATACCACCAAAAACAAATATAATAACCCCATTTTGTAACAGAGAATAAAATCTACAACTAAAAAAAACGAAAAAATAAAATATATTTTTGGCAATAACATTCCCATCAGAGTTCTTTATTTTTAATATAAACGGGCATAACAGAAATTATTTAAATGATAAATTTGGAAAATATTATTTAATTTAAAAAAATATATAACCACAAATGTGCTATTTTAAGTAAAATCTTTTAAGTCATTCTCTATGATTAATTATGTTTTTAAATCAGAAATAATTACAAATTTTAGGAAAAAGTACAAAAAAATTATAACAAACAATAAATCAATAATTATGCAAAATAAAAAAAAATTAAATTATTATTAAAGAAACCATAAATAAATTTAAATAAATGACAATAATTGCATTACAATATATATATATATATATATATATATATATCGTATATATACATATCTATTATTAATTCTAAAAATAAACAATTAAGTAATATTAAAAATATTTGTGCAATATTGTAAATATTTGTAAGTTTTAAAATAAATATAACACAAATTCATTAATTTAATAAAACTGAAAACAAAGAAAAACAAGACACAATTGAAAAACTGATAGTCTTTGACATACATGGGCATAAATGATCACTGTAATGTATAGGTTACAGTTTAGCAAAATTTTATTTCATTTTTTCATAAAATTTTACGTTTAATTAAATATGAAATTGAATAAAATATATAATCAAAAAATATGACGAGAATATTAATTTACTTCTTTTTTGTATCCTATATAATGTTATAAAAAAATTTGACAATTAAAATTAATTTTAGTAAACTAGAAAAAAACTTAAAATTAAAAGTCAAATAACACTAGTTCAAAGCAGTAATGTTAATTGATTTAATTTCATGGTCAACTTAACTGACTTAGAAAAAAATTTAAAAAAGTTTTCAAAAAGCACGTGCGAACAATTAAGCCATGGGATGTTCTTATTTATAATTTAAGATAATTAAATAAAAAAATTAATAAGAAAATAACATATATAAGCTTAAAGAAAGACTTAATTTAGATTTTTAAATTAACGTTAATTATCTGTTGCATTTTTATTATATTATATTCTATTTTTTAAATTAATAAAAAACTTATTTTTTGATGCAAACAATATCAGTGAAAATAATTGAAATATTTTTAAATGAAGCACATGTAAAATAAAATGATAAATTACTATGCATTAATCAAAACGATACTTCAAAGTAATAATTCACCCTAATAAACATTATCATTATAACAAAAGTAACAAGATTTTGTTAAAAAAGTGACACAAAAAACCAACATCTTTTTTCATTTTGCAAAAAAAAAATTATTAAAATAAAACAGCCCAACGTAAGGTGACTGGTGTCAAATTATCCATGCAAACAAAAATTCAGATGATAAATGATGATAAAACCATAATAAAAAAGAAAAAGAAGGAAAGAAAAATGTACGAAAATGAAAATCATTATTCTGTAAACGAAGTGAAAAAGATTAAAATCTAATTTTATTTTTATAATATCTTACGCTACATTTTACACGTATATAATTATTTAAATTTATAGCAGAAAATAATGTGAAAATCATCATAAAAGTTATAAAAAGCAAAAATTAATTTCTTCTTTATTTTCAGTTGCCCTCAAATTACATGTCTTTTCTCTGTTAATTATAAACAAAATAAAGTGCATTCATTTATATTAACACTTAGTGATTTTTGTAGAATCAAATATTTAAAATTAATATTAATTTCTTATAATTACCTAATTGTTTGCAAATTCGCTATTAGGTTAAAAAAAATTTAAAGCATCAATTGAAAATCTAGTAAAATATAAAAAAAAATGTATTCATATAAAAAGCTATAGTCTATTGCGTGACTTGAAAAATATAAAATGAAAAACAAATTTTTATATATAAAAATATTTAGTGGACTATTTGGTTCTTTCACAAATGAGAAAAAATACTATACATAACAAGAGAACAAATATAATTTACTTATTTTTTAAAAATATTCTTTTTTGCTTTGTTTCTATTTTAGAGCAACGTTCAGTGTTATTTTATTTTATTAATATTAGTTTAAATTAAAAATCATCCACCATTAGCTACAGTTTGATTTTTTAAACCAAGCCACTTTTACCTTGTATTCTAAATGGTACAATCAAGATATATAAAAACGTGTAGAGATAAGAAAAATAAATGAATAGAAAAAATATCTTACCAAAGAAGAACCGAACCACACCTTTACGATACATCAGCCAAATCATCCGAAATACAACATCCATAAGAACAAAACGAATTTCTTTTGTTTTGGTTTTTTTTCTTTCTAAACATTTTTCATTGATTTTAATATAAAACGAATAAACAAAAATCAACAGCGTAATTTTTATCATTACTGGCATACAATAGAATAAAAAAAACCAATAAATACGCAGAGAAAATAAAAAGAATAAAACGATATAGCGGAAAAACATAACAAGTTAAAAATCAAGTAACAAAAATAAAAGCTATTGAAAAATATGGAAAAATACAGAAGCAACACCATCATCAATGACGACATTGATGGTTATTTCTTTTCTTTATATACCTTCCCAGTAATTGAAACAAACCAACTCAATAATCTACCAACAAACACATTTTTATTTATTTTTTTTTTTTATTATATTCTTCTGATAAAAATACTTCTAATAAATAGAAACCTTTTTTTTCGTTTTTGTTATTTATTTTCTTACTCATTCTTATCAATTTGATTTAATATCATTTCATTTAGATGAATAAAATAACAATTTCTGAGTCGAGAAGGTCATAACTCTTAAAAAAATTTCATTCATTTTCTTAAATAAATGAAAATTTCATTAAAATGAAAATATAATAAATATTATTTACTCACCTAAATCTTAGTCTAATTTGTGGGAATATGCTCGCCTGATATTGTCCTTCTAAGACAGCGGAATCAAAACGCGGATCCAACCATGATTTTGGTGCTGCGCGTTCAAATGCAACCGGTAACATAACACTACAACATGAGTGTCGTCTACCCGTTTGCGTTAAATATGTCTGTATATATGGTGCTAATGATATTTGAAAATCTTCTGTTAAATCAACATCATCATCATCAATATTATTTATTATTATTTTATTTTTATTGCTATTGTTACTATTATCATTTGTATTAAAATTATTTGATTTTCTATCATTTGCATTGACTGGTACTTTTATTTTTGCAGCAGAATGTTCTTCGTCGTCCTGAACATAATCGTCATCATTCTCCTCATTAGTATTATAATTATTATTATTACAACTTTTGTTATTATGATTATTATTATGGGTTGGTGTGGCTACATCTTTTATTGTTGTATCAATACATGTATTATTAACGACATCATTATTACTTATATTATCACAATTATTATCTATTATTAAATTATTATCGTCTAATTGATTATTATTATTACTATGACTTTGATTAATACAATTTTTTTGATGATGTTCTGACGGTTGCTGTATATTATGTATACTCGGTGGCATTGCTGTAAATGTTACAGATGCACGACGTAACTACAAAATAAATGAAATCATATTATTATTAATAAAAAATTAATAAAATAAAAAAAGAAGATAAATAAATGAAAATAAAAAAAAACTAAAGCTTTTAATACATGCATAATAATTATGAATAAAAAATAAAATAATAATTAAGTAAAAGCAACTAAAAACAATTACAATGTGTTAATTATTATTATCAACTTTAAATTATTTAATAATTTTTTTTTGTTAGACATAACCACAACTATTCAGCCTAAACGTGACTTTAATTTAAAGTCAAAATCAATGAAAAATACATGAAGTCTATAAACAAAAAATCTTTGAAATTTGTATTTTTAATTAAAAAGAAACATTTTTTGATCTTGAATTAAATATTATAAAACAAAATTAATTGATTTCCTTAATTAAAATTTAAAAATAAGCAAAAATAATATAATTAAAATCAAATCGCAACCACATGTGTTAGCCTTAGATGCCAGCTAAATTAAAAGCAATTAAAATAAATAAATAATTCAAACAAACAAATAAGAAAATTTATATTTAATTCATAAATTTTGTTATTTGTTTGTATAATAATAAAAAATAATAAGCAAAAATTAATAATAAGCAAAAATTAATAATAAGCGAAAATTTTCAAAACAACAACAACAAAAACAAAAATTGATAGACAGATACGATACGATAAATATGTTGAACTAGATATTTTCGTTTATATTAATAAATTATTTTTTTTGGATTTTCTTCTTGATCAATATGAATTTTAATTAAAATTTAACAAACATAAAAATTTTTTTATGGATTTTTAACAAATTTGAGTTTTAAATCTGTATTTTATGACAATTATATGTATTTACCAATATCTTTGCACCTTAACGATAATTTATTGAATGTCTAATCTCTCATTAAATGATTGTATAAAAAGATTTGCATTATTACCACCAAGCACCAATATAAAATATTAAACTACAAAAAATATAATTATTCTCCCTTCATATATTATTGTTGAATTTTTAATAAAAAGGTTATGCTTATAAATATTTATTTTTAAAACTGGTGTCAAAACGAGTAAATTAATAAGAATTATATTATTTTTACTAACGGAAACAAATTTACGTATAATAAGAAATCAGTCAATTTGTTTAAATATTCAATTAAAAATAACATTTGCATGAAAAAGTAAAAACATAATTTTAAATACGAATAAATAACTTTAAAAAATATATTAACCCCAGCTGGGTACAAATTAATAAAACAATTAATTTAATCAGTACCAAAATGATCAACATTCAATATATTGAAACACTACCACTTTGGCTTTTAAAAATTGTTTAGACTAATTAGTTAAAAGTAAATTATTTTAATATTTTTTTATTATTAACCTCTTTATCTTTATGTTGAATTTATAATTGTAAATGAAAATTAAAAAAAAATCCATAGTTTCAAGAAAAGAAAATTTTATAAGCATAATCCACTTGTTATAAAAATAATAAATGTTTTATAAATTTGTTAAGTGATTTATTGATCATAATACTACGCTGTTACTATTATGCAATATTTTTGTTTTTTCTTATAAATATCGATTAATAATTAACTTAACGAGCCAAGCCCTATAAAAGGTAAGCCAAAAATGAATTTATTAAAAAATGTAATTTAAAACAACTTTATTAAACTAAAATTTTAATTTTTTTTGTCGCGTTTAGATAAATGAAAAAAAAAAACAAATCGACCTTGACCTACCAACGTCGTTAAAACACAATATGTTTTTGTTTTTGTTTTATATATAAACAAATGAAACGAAACGAAATATAATCAAAAAACGAAAAACTTTATGTAATACACATCCACTGCCCAAACCATATGTGTCGTGAGTCGTGACGCTAAATTGTCAAATAAAATGGATTAAAACAAAATAAAACAATAAATTGTAGTCGGGTCAACAAACAACTTTTTATTACTATTATTATTTTTTTATTTACAAAGAAATGCTTATTGCGAGAAAAAATCTAACCCGTTTAAACAGCTGCATACTGTGGAAATTTTGTGCTTTTCTACTTATCAAAAAAAAAAAAAAACAAAACAAAGAGCAAATTAATGAAACAAAAAGCATGATGTCAAATCAAACTAGTAAAATAATTGTTTTAATGAAAAAATAAATATAAAATAGACTTTTCTATCATAAAAAATAATAGCAATTTGAAAAACTAAACTTATAATAAATTGTGTGTCGTTTGCTGCATTTTGAAAAATTTTATTTTTATTTTTTTCAAAACGACACAATGATGGTAACCTAGTTTTACAGTAATATTTGTTTCCATATGACAAACAAATTTAAGTCTACGTTAGTTTGTGCTTTTATAAATATGATAATTTATATCTGATGATTTTATCATTTATTTGGCTTTTGGTTGACGTTTTCAATAAACAAAAAAATTAGAAAAAAAAACAAAATTTTGTAATCAAACTAAATAAAAATTCTGCAAGTATTTAAGTTTTTAAAAGATAAAATTGTGGCCTAGTTTCAATAAATTTTTAAAATTTTAGTAAAAAAATCTATGGTCAGGATAGCTAATATAATGTAATAAACCTTAAAAATTTTGATCTCATATAAATAAAATAAAATAAAGTAATTGATTGGATCTAGTTACATCTTTACATTAAAAAATAAAGAGCTTTCGGTAATGTTTTACCTCAAATTACCTTATTAAACTTGATTGTATACAAGTCAATCTAATTAGAACTGTGTAATAACAACGGCAACAACAACAAACTAACTTTTCAAATACAGCAACTTCAGTTTTAGTAATTAAATTAACCTACGAAGTCCTGCCATAAACTAATTACAAAAAAATATATATTAAAAAAAATGTATGCAATCTACTGTATTTTTTCCACTGAGCTTTTGATATATCTTTATTTATTTATAAACTTACAACAACCAAATCCCTTGTACTCTTGGTTAATATTTTGGTTTTGTTTTTGTAATTGATAATGATGAAGTTTTTTGGGCAAGTCGATTTTAACAAAAACTCATAAAAGGCCTTTTTTCCTTTGCATATGTTGGATTCAGTTTAATGAGTGGTTAAAAAAATGTATAGTCATCCGGTTTTAGTGAACTACACATTTTTTATGAGTACTTTTCTTTATTTCTATGTGGCATTACAGAGACCAACCAGGTATTATAGTGGAATAAATAAAGCAAACAAAAAAAAAAACTATATAATTTAAAATATAACTTTTACCCATTTTAATAATGCAATGCAGTTAAAAATGCAAAAATACCGGAGCATAAAAACAAAACAAAATTAGTAATGAGTAAATAAAAGGTATAACAAACATAGAATTAAAAAAAATCATTTTATATTTATTGGCAATTTTAATATATTTCTTTGAAGGTAACAAATAATAAATATAAAATATTTTTCTAAGTTCTTATTGGCAAAGAAAAATAATTTGTTAAAAAACACACTATATTTGGTATTAACAAAACCATAAAGATAAACAGTTTTATTTTAAAAAATTAATTAACTTAAATTAAATATAAATTTTATATCAGAACATTTAGTTGCCAAACCTAATAAGAAAATAAAAATAAAAAATCATGAAGAAACTTATTGTATAAAATAAAGGAAAAAAAATATTAAAAACTAAGCTTCTCTTTAATAAATTCGCTACGTCCAAACAAAAGAATTTTCTCTTTATTTTGTAGTTTTAATTAAACAAATATAAATGTAACACACCGTCATATTAGATTATATATTTAATTAATAAATTTTAATTGCATATTTATATATGTTTAATTAGCACAAATTTAATAATAAATTTAAACAATTTCCCTTTAACAAGATTTCATTATCAAATTTAATTTGTAAGCGACATTGACCCTGCAATTTATATTTTGTAGAATCAAAAATAAAAAATAAAAAAAATATAAATCACTTTTTTTATTTTAATGAATTAAATTAAAATTTAAATTAAGATTATATGAAAAAACAAAACGTATAAAATTAATATTTTTTTATTTTTTAGTGATAACCTTATTATTTACATTTAATTCTCTTTATTTACATTTTGTTTGATTTATTTTTTTCTAACTATTATTTAAAAAAAATGTAATGTTAAAAGGTATCATTGTATAATGTTAAATGATATAAAAGAAATTAATCTTTATGTGTAAACTACGTTACTTTATCCTATCAAAGTTTTTTAGTCCTTGTTTAAAAAACCTAGTTCAAAAGAGCATCGTCGAAGTCAAGTGATAAGTTTATACATAATCTCCTTACACATTTTGCTAATACTAAAAAAATGTATTATGTAAATGTAAATTATATTACAAAGTAGTCTCTACACAAATTTGCGTTATGCAATAAAGTTTATTAATTCGAGTGAAATTAAATTAACAAACTATTTTTATTCTTTATCAAATTACAATATATATATAAATCGTCGGTAGAATTAAAAGTTATAATATGAAAAGCGCAAAATTCTTTTTGAAATTACCTTAAAATAAAAAATTAATAAACGTAAACAAATCGACTGCGTTTGTATGTATATACAAAATTAAGAAAAGGAAGAAAAAAATTTAATAAAAATTAATATTTTTTTTAGTCGTGTTGTCATTTTTTATAAAAACAACGCATTATACATACAATGAAAAAAAAATTAAATAAAGAAAAAAAATAAGAACGCGATAATCAACATGATCGATTTGATTAAAATGAATTTAAATAACAAATGAAAGAAGAAAAAAAGCACGCAAAACGCTAAAATAAATAAAAAAAGCTAAACAAGTAAAATTGATTAAAATTTGTTGTACTTTATTATATAACACAGCACGTTCCGCCGTTGCTTTTTATACATATTTTTTCTCCTACATTTCTATCATTTTGTTGAATTGTTTTTTTTTTTATTTAACAAAAAAAAAAAGAATCCACAACCCAGCATGATTAATAAATTTATTCTTTTATTATAAAATAAAGAGAAAGAGTGTATGTATAACAACGTTTTTCTCTTTAAGTTATTTTTCAGTATTAATTTCTATCTCTTATTTATTACTTCTTTCACAAACAAAAAATAGTTTTACTGAAAAAAGAAAAAAATTATTAAAAATACATAAATAATAATTAAAATTACTGACAGATGATATTTTATAATATATTATTTGTTAATTATTGATTTTTTTTTTATAATTAATATTATATTGTAGCAAAATTAACTTATTTGAAATGGTAAATAATCATAATTTAGTCAGATATATTGTCATGTTTTATATACAGATGTTCTTTGATATATAATAAAATCATAATGGCATTACAAAAAGTAAATAATAAATAAATAAATTAATCCCAAAGTTTAATAAAAATTTCTTATAATGGAAATACCTTTTATCATTATAGAAATAAAAAAATTTAAATGGGCTTAAGTAAAAAAAATCAATCTCAATAATGATTTTGTTTTTTTATTTTTTCGTTTAAATTTAATTTTTGTTTTCATTTGTTTATTATTTATTGATAGTATTTAAAATTATGTAATGTTTATAAAGCTAAAAAGAAATATATATATATATATATATATATATATATATATATATATATATATATACATTATATATATGTATATAATGTATGAGAAATAGAAAATTATACAGAAAGGTGCAAAAATATCATCATAATATAAACTAAATTTAATAGGCTGTTGTTATCATCGCTAGATTCTTCAAATAAATAATTGCTTTTTTTACTAAGCGTGGTTTAAAGCTTTTAAGATTTTATTTATGTAATTTAATTTATATATCCCTAATCAAAACAACTATGTGCAAAAAATAATTAAATTTTAAGGCTACTTTTTTCTATAATTATAAGAATAATAATTAATTGAACATCAACTAATTAAATTAAGTTTTATTATTCATTTAAAATGCTTAATTAACACGCAAGAAATTATTTTTTTTTGTTTTTTTACATTGTAAGAAGTAGCACGGACCAAGAAACAACTAAATAATTTCTTTATAAAGACATATATTTTGAAACCACAGCTAGTTCTGTCAGAGATTTATTAATTATAAGGGTTAAGTTACGTTATATTGAGGGCAGTAACCTAGTTATTTTAATTCCAGTTTGTTAAATACACTAATTAAAAATAAATATTAAACCACTAATTTTACTTAAACTTAGAACTTTTTTATTAGGATTCCTTGAAATAAACATGCTATATTAAAATTAACATTTATTTTTGCTTGTTGCTTGGCATTATTTTTCTTTTATTATTGCAATGTAAATTTTCTCAATAAATAAATTCGCATGATTTAATTATTTTAAAAGAGACAAGTAAAGCAATTCAAACTGTCATGTTTATATAGAACAAAGAAAGTAAAATGTTAAAAAAAACATGTATAACAAAATAATAAAAAATAAATATACCAAAAATAAAAAAATACGAAAAAACCAACAGAAACTCAACGAAAAATTAAATTAAAATTAAAATACCAAATAATAAAAATTATTAACTACGGGAAAACATTTCTTTAAAAATTATTTTTTTTTAAATAGACATACATTACTATCTATGTTTGTGACATTTTACATTTAATTCTTCCTTTTCTAATTTATCATTTAAAAATAAGGACAATTCACTATACAATAAATTAAAAAACGAAAATCATCTTACATTAATTAATTGAAATCGTCTAGTCCAAAAAAATAAAAAACGAAAAATCAAAATTATTTTAACATTAAATTAAAAATCTTTAAAATAGTTTATTTTATCCATTTTATTTATTTTATTTTTTATCAAGTTTGAATTATAATCAATGTTTACTATGTTCTTTGATAACATTTTATAAATATTTAAACTCAGCCTCCATTTTTCTTTTATTTACTTATTTAATTTATATTTATCTCATTAAACACGTTTTTTGTGATAAAGAGAAAAAAATAGCCAATTACCTTATCAGCGAAGTACATTAAAAAATAAAAATTGCAATCTTAAAATAGATACAAAACAATGTAAATAAAGATACAAATAAAATATATATCATTTACAAATTTTTTTAAACATACAAGATCATGTTAAATTAAATTACATGTACACAAAAATCTTTAAAAAGCAACAAAATCAAAACAAAATAAAGCAAAAATTTGAAATACTAATAAAAATAACATTTATTAAATTAAGTAAATCAGCAAAAACCTTGTAGTAATAATTTCTAAAAATAATTTTTTTACTTATTATTATTACTATTTTTCTATTTTGTTATTCATAATTTAATTATTTTTCTATTTACCATTTATATAAATATATTTGTTTATAAAGAGATAGAATAATATACAAATAAATTAAGGCTTTGCATGTTTTGTCATCATTAAATGTTTTAAAAGTATTGACGAAGCTACGAAAAGAGAATATACAAAATTAAATATAATTTGTTTATTGGTTTTAAGATATTATTAGTACGATTTTGGATTCTTTTCCATTTTTTATATTTTGAATACTTGTATTAAGATAAGCAAAAACGTTTATAATTTTAATTATAAATCAATCAAAAAAATAAAATCTAAACAAGCATTAAATTTCTGTTTTGTTGTTTGAAGGAGTAAAACATAAATTAAAACTATAATAATTAGTTAAATAAATATCATATTATATGTCATATTAAAAATACATAAATCATAGTGATTTAGTGATATTTTAATAATAATAAACAAAATGCAAAATATTGAAAACAGTGCAGAAAATATAATAAAAAGAAAACTACATAAAGACAACAAATGGCAGATTTTATAAAATTTATTATAAATAAAAAAAAAAAATGAAAACAAAATATCTTTTAAATATCATCATCGCCACCTACAATTATATTCATTCAGTTTTTAAGCCAAACAATTCTTACTTTAAATGATGTTAAATTAATATAAAACATGTAATAAATAAGAAAATTTATAATACGAAAAAAAAACATAAAGACCTTCAAAAATTGATTGATTTTTGTGAATTAATAGAGTGTGTTGCTGATTGTCAATCACAGCAGTGTTTTTTTTTCTTGAAAAGTGTAAATAAAAATTAGCATTTTTTGCTTAAACTTTGAAAATACGAAAAAAAAACACAAAATTAAAGCGAAGAAATTTAAAGAGAGAAAAAATATAAATTATAAAATTCGTGATTATTTAATTAACACGAATAAAAATAAAAAATCAAAAATGTAAATAAATTTACTAGACTCGGGATTTTGTTTATTAAGAAAAAATAAATAAATAAAAATTTAAATTGATTTTATGTTAAGTTTCTTTAATACTAAATTTTTCATTTAAGTTAAATATAAAATTGTCTTCAAAACTTTTAACTTATTGAAAAAAACTAACTGCTGATCAATATTTACTTTTATAAAGCTAAAGCAAAAAAAAAACGAATTTTCAAATAAACATAATATCTATAAATAAAATAAAATATTAATAATAAATATAATAATAATAGTGACAAATAAATAAAAATAAGCAAGCTAATAAACAAAGAAGGATTATTTAACATGAGATTTTTCGACAATCTTCCAAAGAAAAAATAAATAGAAATTGTTTTTTTTTTTTTAGAATTTACGTCGCATTATGATCGATTTAAGAAAATTGAAAAATAAAGAATTTTTTTTCATTTGTGTTCCCGCTTGATAGCAAAACTACAAAAAAACAACTCAACCCATTAGCAATAACATTTTTCCTTTGAAATTTATTTTATTTACATAAAAATCTGCATTTATTATATGACTAACTAGAATGTGCTGCTGTCAGATGATAATAAAACATAAAATTTATAATACTTTAATACCATATAAGCTAGTACTCGATGAAAGAGTTAAACTTAATCCGATATCAAAAAATTTTTAATTAAAATTTATTTAAAAAAAGAAAATGTACTATTTCCTAGCAAACAAAGACTTTATTTATTTTTATTTGTTTTGAAAAGAAAAACACCACAGATTTTAGGATTATTAAGAAAAAGCAACTACGAACAATAAAAATTCAATAAATCAAGAATAATTAATCACTATTATTTTCTCATTTATAAAAATTTAATTAAATTTTATTTTATTGTCCAAGTAGTTTTATTTTAATTTAACAACCATTTAGAGCTTTGCATTTTAATTAAAACATAAGCAACCACAATATATTTAATGAAGACTTAATTATTTCGTTGTAAGGGATTCAGCGTAAAAGAAACAATTTTTACTTTATATAATCAGAAAGTCATAAAATTTTAATTAAATTATATTCATTAATATTATTATTAAATCAGTAAAATAAAAAAACCTTTCATCAGCAGCATCTCTAACCTTTGCCTTAATTAAATTAAAATTATAGGTAAAAACTTTTTTCTTTATTCTAACTTAATAACGGACTAAAAATTTGATTTTTTCACATCCTAAACATTGATTTTTATAGAAATAATTATTTAACAACGAAAATAAAATAATAATAAATAGCTACACGAAAATAACAATTTATAAGATAAATAGAAATTTATAAAATTAATACAAAAATAAAAAAAAATTAAGTTAAAAATCTTAATAAATTCCTCAAGGATGGCAGGCGGCTGCTTTTTTCTTCTGCAAATCAATTTTAATCAGATTTAAAATTAACATAATTTGTTTGTTATTTACATTTTCTAAAGATGTAATTAAACTCAGAATTTCCCTTAGTTTATTTATTATTATTAATAAAATATTTAATTTTAACCTCAATTATATTCTAATTAAATATTTTAAAATTTTTATTAAGTAATTTAAAAAGCATATAAATACTTGTTAAAAGTTATTTAAATATAGAAAATGTAACATATGGATATAAGAGTATTATTTTTTTTTAATTCTTAATGTCTAACAATGCAAATAGTCACCCTTAAGATATATAGTATTACAATTTCATTATTATTAGTGAAAGTACAGAGATGTAAAATATCATTATAACTTTAAATTTAATATCATCAGTAAAACATTGTATTAAAATATGTATGTTCAAAAGTATGCGCTTAGAATAAAATACACTAAAAATGTAACTTGAGAGACTCATACACCATAGAAAACGATGGTTCCATAGAGAAAGAACAAAAGAAATAAATCGATCATTGCAATAGACGAGACATTCTTAAACAATAAGAGAAAAAACAAGCTAAATAATCTGGGAAATAGTTAAAATTAATTGAAAATGCATAAAAACAATTATTTATTAATTGATTATCATTAGATGTTAGAACCTTTCTATAACGAAAACCGAGATACTATTGCGGTTTTTTATACAACATTTATTTTCACTTTAAAAGAAAAATAAAAAATTATAATTCATTAAATATTATTTTTCATAATCATAAATATAATAAAATTTCAATAAGTAAAAAGAATAATCATAGAAAACATAATAAACTGCAATTTGTAAAATATTTACTAAACAAGAAAACATACAAAATTACATAATTTCAACAACTTCAGTTGGGCGCCATTATATCAATAAAAAATGTAAATAACATTTAAATGATAATAATAATAATAATAATAATAATAATAATAATAATAATAATAATAATAATAATAATAATAATAATAATAATAATAATAATAATAATAATAATTATAGTTTATTATCAATATAAATTATTAAAACACAAGTGCATTCAATTGTACTTACATAAATAAAATAATTCTAAAATGAGAATAACATTTCACGAGTCAAGTGATAAAAAAGCACGATACTTTAAGTAAACTTTCAGCATGACATATGTAATAAAATAAAAACTCTTAACAAATATGATATTTTGTCTAGTCTAGTATAGAAAATTACTTTAAAAAAGTTTAAAATAGACAAAAAAAACTTTTGGAAATATTTGATTAGAAACTAGTAAATAAAGATAAACTTTGTATGTTTTAATTTTTTATTAAATTAAAAAAATATATAAATAATTTGTGTTTGGGTTTCAAACCCGTTAAATTATTTTTAAAAATTGTTTATAAAATTTTGTTGTTGATTGTTTTATGTAGAAACAGCAATGAAAAGTGTGTGAACATTTTTAATTAATTTTAATTTAAAATTTAATTTAAATTAACACACCTCAAAATCGAACAACTTTATTTATTTAAAAATAAACTAAATAAGCTACAAGAACAACACTTTGTATCCATACTAAAAAAGCAGCAAAAAAGTTGATAATATAATACCACAAAATAACATTATTTATCAAAGCTTAAAAGCTTTAACATTCAATTATTTGTCTGTTTGAAAAAAAAAACTGCAAATAAAACAAAAAATAAAGCAAGACAAAAATAGAAAATAAATAAAAAATAAAATAAAAGCCAATCGAGTTTATTGTCGCTTATCACACAGTCTATTTGCCATACTTTTGATTTTATCTTTTTTTATTTGACTGTTTACCTCCTAAAATATATTTTTTTAATATTTTTACAGAGAGCAAAGTATAAAGAGGAAGAAACAATTTACCTCTTAGATTAAAATAACTTGTAACTTATTTTAAAGGTAAAAAAAGGAATTAATAATAAAATAAAAAGAATCAACGAGTGAAAAATTTTGTCTATTTATCTAATTAATCCATAGCAGCAGTATATAGCAAACATATAAATTTATTTATCTTGAAGAAGAAAATAAGAAAAAAATTAACTTTGTTTTATAGGAAAAATGTTTGCTACGTCACTTAATGGTTCTCCAATTTTAAAGGAAAGAAGGGTAAAAATAAAATTGAAAAAAAACGCGATTAATGAAAAAAATCACAGAATATTCATGGTCGAGACGGTTTTAATTATATTTTTTTATTATTAAAAAAAATAAAACAAAAATATAAAAGCATAAAAAATAAAATTTTATTGAACTTTTCAATAAAACAAAAAAGTTTAATAAATATTAATTAATTACTCTGATATCATTTTCAAAATATGTTTGCTTCGTTTTTTTTTTATTTTATTTGTTATTTTTTAATTTGACCTAATTCCATGTAAAAAGTGTAAATCGTTAAAGGAATATAAAATAAATAAATTTGTGTCACTTTTAATTAAAAGTAAAAAATAGAAGAAAAAGCTAATATCTGCTCTGACTTAATTTATTTATGATTTATGTATTATTATTTTTTATAGTAGAGTTAGTGTAGAATAAGTAATTATAATATTACTCTAGTTAAAGAAAAAAAATTAGGTTAGTTCTTTTGGGTAGCAAGCTCATAGACAAAAAGAAATACTCTGGGTATAATCACATTGCAATATTGAAAGGAATTCATTCTTTTTTCATCGTATATAAATTTATTTATTTCTCTGCCTTTTATTTCTTTTCTTGTCTTTATTTACTTTAAGAAGAGGATGAAATGACACATTTCATCCATTATCATGGGAAATTCAAAGTTTGTTGAATTTATATTTTATTTATTTTCCTTTAAGTTTTTATAACAATTTCGTGTTATTGAGAATTATCTGTATTTTACTTTTTTTACAATAAAATTGCCTAAACAGCCAAATACTTTACTATATAAAAATAATGTTAGATTATCAGCTTTAAGCTTTAATGATTAATTTTAGGTTTAAATTGTCAGAAAAAAATTATATTTTAAGGTTTGTTTGATATATAAATATGAAATTTTTATGCGTGAATTCCGAACAAAAACGTGATTAAGTAAATAGGTATACATCATACAATTGTACACCTCGGATTTGATGGTATCATTTTTGCAAGAATAATCTTTTACAAGGTTTTATAACTGATATCCAGAACTGAAAACTATTTAAATACAAAAATTTAAGGTAAAAACATATTTGCAAAGTCATATTTCGAATCATTCATAATTTGTTATAACTTTTATTATAATAATCATATTTGTTTATGATTTCAGCTTTAATATTACCCATTACGTTTTTTTTTCTTTGATTTAAAATTAAATTTTTTGGATAAGAAACAAGTAAGTTCTTTCCACAAAATAAGAATTATATAAGTTATCCCAATTTTAATTAATAAATTTTGATTTTATTATTTTCAAATAAATAATACATATTAATTAGATTTATACTTCTATATATTTCTACACATATTTTAATTTTATTTAAAGCTTTGAGAAATATTTGTATAAATCGAAAATATAAAAAATTATTTTGAATAAAATTTTGTAAACATTTTTTTGTCTTTGTGCATTCAAAAATGTTTTCTTAATCTTTAAAATTTGTGACTAAATTGTAATTAAAAAAATAAAATATTTGTGAAACAACAAAAGTCCCATGGCAAGCTTTAAAACAACTAAAAATGTAACAAAAACCAAAACAAAACAATTAATTAAATATGAGTAAAGCAATGAGTAAAATTCTATTAAAAATGTTATATTTATTTATCTTATCTTAGTTATTATTATTATAAATATAAAATTGTTTATTTGTGAGACATTTCTTCATTGAAAAATTAACCCCTTGCAAAAAAGTGGCTTAAAATTCAGCATTAAATTCTATCATTACAAAGTATCTTATCAGAAATAAATTTTCAAGTTATCTTAAACATTTAGCTTAAAGCAATAACCTATGATTCCAAAAAGGCAAAATAAAATATACCATAGAAAATGAAAAAATGTTGGCAAAACTTGTTATAACAATTTAATTTAACAAATCTTAAAAGTAATTGCAAATTGATTTTTAATTGAAAATGTTATTGTATTATTTGAAATTATATATATATATTTATATTACTTTTATATAGACATTACTTCCTAATACAGCACTTGTAAAGAAAATCTTTAAATGCTGACAAACAGTTTCTCAGATAGTACTTTTAACTGTAGCTTTAGTTTAAGTTCAGAAAAAGTTGTACAAGAGCGACCAATGAGATAAAATTATCAACTATTAATAGTTTAGACCCAAGCAAGCAACACAAAAATTATTCAAAAATTTTATGATAAAATTATATTTTATAGCAAAGAATCTAAACGTTTGAATTCCAAACTTTTAATTTATTTATCAATTGATGCACGAAATTTATAAAAATATAAAATAAAATATAAAATCAAAATTAAACTTAAACTGATGTTTCTATCACTTTATATTAATTACATAACGAAAAATTTGTATTGTTATTATCGTTGTGCGATCCCTTAAAGAAAACGAATACTTTTTCACAATAATAAACAAAAAGTTTTTCATTGGAAGTCAAAAACAGTGTTTTTAAAAAAAATGAACAATCGACGTCTAAATATTAAAAATACATACACGCATTTTTCCTTTGTTCATTTACAGCAGCACAAGTATTATCTGTTTATATTTTATTTTAATTTTTTCTATTTTATCTTATTATGTTTGAAGAGCTTTTTTCCAGTGTTATTCAGGCTTTTTTAAAATCGAAACAAAAAAAAATTAAAAAAGGAATAAAACAAATAGAATAAATATCAATAAACTTACTTGTATTAAAGTGTAGGAGCGCTATTTCAATACAGACAATTGTTAGGTTAAAGTATTTACTCTAACGAAATGTTAATCATTAGTAAATAAATATAAAAATAAAAATAAAAGCAATAACACCGCTTATCACAACCACCTACAATATAAAATATTGAAACTTATAACAGATACCTTATTTTTAATTTTTTTTATTTATATAATAATGTATAATGCATTTGTAGCAATTAATGTTAAATTTGAATAATCTTTTGCTGGGTGGGTTGAGTTTTTTAAAAGAAAAACAGCAATCAAGAATGCAAGTAAACAAATAAAAAAATCAAAAGTAAAAATTCACTTAAGATTGTGTTATCAAATAATATTCTTACCGAAAAATGATTTTTATATTTGAAAATTTAAATTAAAATTATACCTTTTTTTAATTATAAGGGTTTAAGACAGCTTATTTATAGAATTAATTTAAAAATAAATAACTACTCAATCATTAACTGATAACTGATATATAAGAATTTTGCAATTAGTCAAAACAGTAAAAACAGATCATAACAATGTTATTACTTATTATATGTTTTAAGCAATAAACGTGATAGAAATGTTTAATACATTTTATGTTATTAAAATGATTATTCATATTAAAAATAAACTAGCACTTTAAAGAATTATTTTATTATTTAAAACTTGTGAATTTATTTAGTTTTGAATTTATTTAATTGATAATTATTCTGTTATTTTAGAATCTTAATTAACAACTTTGCTTCATTAATAATTTATGGATACTATTTTTAAAAACATTTATTATATTTTTTTTTTTATTTAAATAATAAAAAGAAAATTATTTAATCACGCTGTGATAAATGTTTATTTAAAAAGAATTATTAAAATACTTCAGATAATTAATTTTTGGAATTTAATACATATAAGGGGTGGCTTGTTTGATTAAAGGTTTATGCTATTCTTGTATATATTTATATACTTTAAGGATTTTCTTGATAAATACTGATGATTACAATATTTGTATATAATTTTTTCTTAGCAAAAAGTCAATGCAACTTATAACTTGATCTCTTTGAAGTTAAACTATAGAAAATAAACTAAATAAAGCATTGATTGAATGAATACATATATTTAAATGCGTCATTTACAATACATTTTCATTTCATTTAGTATTATAAAAGATTATAATTATAATGATTATGTTTCTATTAAAGATAATTATTTAAATTAATAAAAAAATGTTTGAATCGATTAATTATTAATTTTATAAAACCATTAAAAATATCGAAACATTTTTAATGTATTTTATCCAAAAACGTTAAAGCCAACCATTAAGTTGTATATTTATTATTTATCAACCATCTAACCATAAATAAAACACGAATTAAATAAAATAATATAATTTTTTTACTATAAGTATATATAGCGACAATAAAACTAAAAACAAACTAATATAATTTTTCAATATTTTTAATTAATAAAAATATTTTTATTTTTCTATTATTGTTATTCAATTTCTTTATTATGATTATAATATAATAATTGTAAATATGTATTAGTTATGCGGTTCCGGTCAATTATATTTATTTGTAAGCAATATAATTACATTGATTATTTTTTAATTAAGCATGAGTATGAGAAATGACATGATTTTCATTTAAAATTAACTTCTTTTCTCTGATTATTAGAAAATTAGAATAAATTGTGCTTACTTGAGAAATACAAAAATTAGGAAACATGGTTAATCTAATTCAACAAATATTAAACAAAAGTTTAGATACTTCTGCTGTACAGAAAGAATGTCTAACACTTAAGTTTGACATGGAAGTAATCGAATACAAGAAACCTTATTTATTGTTCACTACGGAGCAGTTACTGTTAGTAAGGTACAAACCATTAAATAAAAAAATAATTTTTTATTGCAAAACACTAACCATCATAGTAGGATAGAAGGTAATTCGGTTCATTGATATCTATTAATTACAAAATCCTTTTTAAAAAAAAAAAAAACAAAAAATGCAATTCGACTAAGATAATAAATTAAACACACTAATGACCGTTTCTTTAATAAAAAAATAAACGATTTAAAAAGTGTGCAACAACAAGTTTTTAGAATCAAATTTCCTTTACTTTTAAAATGCTGTGTTTTGTTCGATTATGTTTTTTTTAATATAAATATATTAAATACAATACAATAAGCCAAAAATAAACGCAGTTAAATAAAAATATTTTTTTACTAGGTCAAATGAAATAATATTAACGCTTAATAGTAGATGAAATAAAAAAGGGCAGAAACAAAAATACAAAAGATTTATAGTCGGTCAGTCGCAATTAGAAATTTAAATAAGGAAAATAGAAAAACTATGTAAAAAACAATAACAACCACCCCTTATAAGCAACCTTAATCTATTCTACACTAATTACAAATAAGCAAGAAAAACTTTTTCACTCTATAGAAAAATTATTTTTATGCTTATCACATTTTCTTTTTTAATAAAAATCATCGATTGTTTTACCTTACTTATGAACGATCCTACTATAATATTAGCAGCATTAATGTTAATAACTTTCCACTTTGTGTTAATAAATGGATTTTTAGTTTCTTTTTATTGAATATCTTAATAAAGAAACGGGGAAGATAATCAACAATATAAACAAAAAGACATTCCATTAATTTTTTAATTTAAAAATCAAATTAATAAACTAAAATCTAATTACTAAGCAACCACAACAATGTTGTTTTTGAGAAATAACAAAAGTAAAAAATTAGTAAAACAAGTAAAAATTAATGAAAGTATGTATAATCAAAATAATAATTTTTTTAATCATTTTTCTTAAATCTTTATTTTTTCGCATATTTTTAACAACCTGTGAACTGCCTGTGCATACTACCTGTGGATTTTTAATTAAATCCCTTCTTCAAAAAGACAAATTAACAAACTAAAAGAAAAATATCAAAGGACTCTGAAACTCAAATACAAGAATTAACTTTAATAAAGTTTATTTTAATAAAGATAACTCTTAAAGAAATGATAAAGAAACAGAAAAAAAAATTACTATGACGTCCAACCAAGGCTAAAACAAAAGATTTTTATAAAATATAAATAATTTGTAAGGCAAAGTATTTATAAAATATTTATAAAGGTGAAAATGCTAGACTATATATTATGTATATGATAAAGATTTGAAAATTTAATGAGATACATTTTTTTTAAAAAAAAATTATCAAAAAAATCAAATTCAAATTTATGCCAAATTAATTAATTACATTTCAATTAAAATCAAAGCAATAAATTGATAATGATCTAACAAAAAGTCACCATTATTATATATCTTACTAAATAATTAAACTACTAAAAAGTATATAAATATTTTTACTTTATAATAACGAAAACAGATATAAAAAGAAAAGTGAAAATGATAAGTAAAGTGTAAAAACATCTTACACATCTGAAGAATATTCAAAAGTTTATTACTGTTTAAACGGCGTACTAGGTAATATAAAGAAATAGAACATTTATATAATTTATTTTTCCAAATAAAAAAGCTAATATGAGACAAACAATTTTTTAAATAAATAATTACTAAAATAATAAATATACCGATTGTCGTTACCGCTAAAAAGTTCACGATACAAGATATACTTATTAATTCGCTTAAGCTGAATCTTAGTTAGTTTACATGACATTTCGTATTCAATTTAAAAGTTTTTTTGTATGTCTGTGAGATAAATAACAGAATATTCTTTAATAAAATTTAAATAACAAATATATAAATAATAAAAAATTGAAGTAAAAGCAAGCTTTTAGCGAATTGTTGCAAAAAGCAGCAATTTAATAAAAAAAAAAAATTTTTAGCATTTCGTAATTGAAATTAAAGAAAAAAACAATAAAATTGTAAAAACCACAAAATATATTAGGTTACATTACGTTAACACTTTTAAGTAATATACTAAGCACAGAAAAAACACCTTCTATAAGAAAAACTTAAAAAACAAATTCTAATTTAAAGAAAAACATATAATAAGTTTCTAGCCACAGTACGTGTAGCAACAGGTGAAAATGTGATTTTTTTTAATTCTCTTCTTTTTTGTTTTTATTTAAAGTATAGAACCGATTGTTACAGTAAATATTGACAAAACTCATTAGAAAAGATAACTCAAGTGTTTATATTTATCTTCGTTAAAATTTAAAAAGTAAGCAAAGCAATAATTTTGTATTATACTATTAGGTATAATAAAAAAGAGAAGCTTTAACTATAATAAGTGAATGAGAAAATTTTCACAACACTCAAAAACGGTAGCAATAGCCATTTAAAATTAATTTTAACATTTTTTTCTAAGCTTTTAAAATAAATATCAATAAAACAAAAAAATTTGCACTTATCGGAATTTATTGTTTAATTTTTTTTCGCTTATATCTTTTATCTTTTTGGTTTTAAAAAATAAATGTCATTTTTTTATGTTTTGTTTATATTTATATAAATTTTTATTAATTTATTTTATTTAAGAAAAAAATTTTTTTTTTAACTTTAAACACAATAAAACGAATAATAAAGATAAATAAAAAAAATAATAATAATTTAAAAAATACAATTAATTTAGCTAATCAATAGCTGTTTAAAAATTAAAAATAATATATTCAAGATAAGACAAAGCTTAAAATAGCTCTCTTTTTATAAATTTAATAATTACATTTAATAAAATGTTTAACAAAAAAAAATCCCAATAGTTAGAAAGAATATAAATAAAGGAAGTAACATGAGATTTTTGTTTAGATAATTTAGTAGAAGGAATAAAAAAATACGAATACAAACAAAAAGGATATTAAATTACACTAATTTGCCTATATGAATAAATAACATAAAACAAATGAATTAGCCATAACAACCGAATAATAATAATAAATGTAATATATAATAATAATAGATATTACAGAAACAGCAACAGAATAAACAATTTATCAGCACCTGATTTTAGCATAATTAAATGATATTATATCCCTCATTTTCGAACTTAAAAAAGTAAATAAATAAAATAAACAAAAAGTAGGTGAACCTATTAAGATTACTAACAAACAGCCATTTTGCTTGTAAAATAATTAAAAATTAATCAAATAATAATTGCTGTGCAGAATCAGCAAACATATATTTTGCATCAAACAACAAAATAATGGAAATGCATCAAACTAAAATCATTAAAAGACATTTTTAACAAATTATAATATCAATCTATTTCTTATTAAAGTTATTATGAAATAAAATACATTGTACTAATGCCGAAGTAATGGATTTTGGTTCATGAATTTGCAGATTTATTGAGCCCATAAAAGTTTTGCAAATTAACAGTTATATTATAAACAAGATAAAAACGTTTCTAAATATATATATATATATCAAAGGTAAAAATAGCATTTTTTTGATTAATCTACGAAATCGAGTATACAGAAAATACACAAAAAAAAAATTCAAAAACAAAAAGAAAAAAAAATCAACGAAAAAGTATAAAAATTCTTAAAATAGTCTGGAAATGATATAAAAAATAATAATAAAAATAACATTGAAGGTTATGATAATAGAAATAAATTAAAACAGAAGAAAAATATATTATTATAGCAATTAAAGCTCGTTAGTCCTGGTCCAGGTGTGGCATACAATTAAAATTAATAACAATAAAAAAGATTACTCCACGATAACAGCATTTGAAATAAAAGAAAACCGCAAGTGCGCTTTACTACTCAAACAAATGACGAATAATGATTAAAAACAAAAATTCGTTTTTAATTTACTTATTTTAATTAGTGCATTTTTATTTTTGGTTTTGTTTATTTTTAGTAAATAAAGCCAAAGACTTTTTTATATTATATTTTATTCTATTTTAGTTTTCTGTTATTAGGTGTCAACAGGTGAATAAAAATACAAAAACTGCATATACTACTAAGAACTGGAACAATCAAGGTTTTGTACATAAATAAAATTGACATGTTCAGGGTTTATGGCACGTAGTCTATATATGAATAGCGTTAAGCTACCAAGGAAAGCGTTATAAAATAGTTGAAAATATATTTAATTTAAAAGATAAGATATTATAATGTTGTTAGAAACCGCTCAACGATATTGAGTTCTATTTTATGCGATTCGATGAAAAAAAATCTTTGGGAATTAATTTGTATGAGTTTGCAAACTTTACAATTTCAATTAAATTCTACAAAAATTATAGATGTATTAATTACTCTCTTTGCGATATTATATTAATATTAATTATTATAATTATTATTATTAATATCTTTTTTTCCCCTTACATCTCCTTATGAGGAGCATAGGTTGTTCACAAGATGTTTTTTTTTATCTTATCTTGCTTTGTCTTGAATCGTGGTTGTTTCGATTGTGCGGTTAAAAATTAGACGACAACAATCTAGTCTATTGGGGAATATTTTGTAGACGTAAAAATGGTGGCATCGCGAATTGATCCCGGGTCTGCAGCAACTGCATGTTTTTGACAGACGCTATCGACGGTATACACGTGGCTACCACCACTCCAAAATATAATTACTAATAAATATTTAAGTAATTAAATGAAAACTACTACGAAACAACATACTAAAAACTCTCACTTCTCAAATTTTTAACATTCTTTTTTTTTTACATTAAATAAGAATAACAACTATTATGATTAATAATAAAGCCAAATACAAAAATATAAACTCACCTCGGACATATTTTCAATAACAATTTTCTTTTAAACAAATTTCCTTTATATTATTTTTAAACGAAATTTATAGTTGAATCTCTTGGTATTAATGATAATATTTTTTAACGGTAAAATGACGCCATTTAATGCTATTGGTATTTCAGCTTCAATTATTGTGTTATTGGTACATTTTTATGCTTTATCTTTCGTTTATTTTATCATAAATAAATGAAATTATAATTAACTAAGCACACACAAAACTCCACTACATTGCCACAGTGATTTTAAATTTAATTATATTGCCTAAATAATAATAATATTTTTGTTAAAATATATATTTATTTATTTAATTTGCTTAAACAAGCAAAACACTAGTAACACTCCAATTAAATAAATATCTAAAAATACAGAAATCATAAAAACAGACTGATTAAAAATTACATTAATAAATAAAAATATGTCAATCAATTAATAAAAATAAAACAAAATAGCAAAAAAAATTTGAAATTGATAATTTTGTACGTATTATTGTTATTGTAATTGCTGTTATCACACGTTACTTTTATAAAAAAAGACAATTTTCTTATCACTTTAAACTGTACACAATATTTTACTGAAA
The DNA here is from genome assembly GCA_963942525.1 of Ptychoptera contaminata. NCBI lineage: Eukaryota > Metazoa > Arthropoda > Insecta > Diptera > Ptychopteridae > Ptychoptera > Ptychoptera contaminata. The sequence continues at coordinate 90,961 of OZ012637.1, forward strand.
GCAAAACAAACTACATTTGTCTCATCTGTAATTAGTTAATTCACTCAAATCATATGATTTTCAATTCGTTTTTTGTTGTTATTTATATTATTATGATTCTTCTTTTTTATATAATCAAATAAGTTAATTAACTTTTCAAAAAGATAAAAATTATTATATAAAAAAAATTGAAATATTAGGAATAGGTAATATTCTATGTTCATGGAAAATTTCTTTATTATTTAATTGCTTATTATTGCTTTTATTATTTATTTAATAGTATTTTAAAAATATATAAGGTGAATTTTAATTAAAAAAACTAATAAAATGCAGCTAATATACAGCCGAGCACAAGATATTAATTTAATTAAATAATTTCTTCATCGTTAAAAACTAATTATTTCAATCTGCCTCTATTGCTTTATATAATTTTAACAAAATTTACAATTTTAGCAAAATAAGTATAAATCCAAATGACGTCACTTGTTAAACATTCACATTTCTTTCCCACACTGAAAATTATAAATAACAAAAATATCATTTCATTTCATTATTAATAAATTTATATCTTCCTTCCTAATTTTTATAATTATTTGCTTTATATTTTCTTTTATATAAACAAGCCAACCCAACTAAGAGCAGAATGATATTAAAAGTCCAAAAACAAATCCCTTTTTTTCCTTTTTCGTTATATATAAATAAATATTTATTATATAATATTATTACATATAACAAAATAAAAGAATTATAAATAAAATCTAATCCTACACAATTGTGAATATTAAATGATATAAAAGAGAATTAAAAAAGAAATTTAATAATAATAAAAGGAATCAAAAATTCAATTGAAGAATAAAACAAAACGAATCTGCCATCAAAAAAGAAATCTACCAACGACCAATAATTGTAAATTGGAATGATATAATAAAAGAAAAATTCTCTAGACTGTGGATTTTAATTAGAAAAACGATTAAGTCAAATCGATTATTTTTTGTTATATATGTTGTATATAAGTCCTAGTAAGTATTATTATGTATTGTCACCAATGTTTAGTTAATTTAAAAGATTAATTGCGTACTAGTCTGCATAAGTTTTCTATTTTCAGAATACTATAGAATCGAAATCACTATCGTTTTAAAAAAGAAAACATAATAAGCCTTATAAGTAAGTAAATTAAGGTTCACTGAAATTAAGTAAATAAATCAAAAAATAACACCTCAAAAATGTTAATAATGAAGAAATAGTGGGTGGTGCTACAAAGACTGTGATATTATTTTGTTTATTTTTTTTTTTCTATTATTCAAAACGATTTTGTGATTTTTTTTTTGTATTTTTCGTTTAATTCTGTAATTATTTCAAATCTGAAAATAAAAAAAAGTATTATTTATTATTAGTATAGTATTTTCTTGTAGCTAATTTAACTAAGTCATCATCCCTCAATTATTAATTCATTTTTTTTCCTACCAAACCCTAATTGTATTTAATTATTTATAGAATTTCAATTTTGGGTAAAATTACAAAAAGTAAAAATATATTATAATAATTTCCTAATAATTTTCCACTCAAGCAAATTAAACCTAAAAAAAACAGCAAGCAGGTAATTTTTATTTAAAAATACATATTATTTTTTATTTAAAATTTAAATAATCGTTTTAACCCTTAAGTACAATAGATAAAAAAAAATATAAATATTTATTAGCAAAAGTTAAATCAATTGTATTTTTTATACTCGTAATGACTTATACCAGTTTAAAAAAATTATTTTTTTTAATTACAAAATTTCATCAGTATTGATAAGAGGGTTATGGCAAAACCAGGAAACAAAACAAAACGTTTAGTTTTGTAATGAAAGCTAATTACTCATATTGTCGTCATCGTTTCTTTTACGCAAAAAAATTATCTGACATCATTATTGAACAAAAAAAAATTTCTACATAAAATCAGAACAACATAATTAGCGATTGTAATGAACAATTAAAATAGAAATTGAATTAAATAAATAAACAAATAAAATTAAAAGTAAAAAAAAATTCTCATAATCATTATGTAACTAAAGAAATATAATTTAATAATGAATTTATTCTAACTATAAATTGTTAACTATTGTTGTAGTTTTATTTAAATAATTTTTTTAAGTGAACATTTACTTTTTAATTATTTTATTTTAGCATATTAATTAATTAAATTCAATTTATTTATATAAACCAAAATGTAAAAAACAAAATGTGTTAATGTCGATTAAAACCAAAATAAATAAATGAATATATAAATTTAACCACAATAAAGCAATTACCTATAGGGTGTTTTATGTCATTATTTGTGAAGTAATAAAAAATATTCTCAAACACAAAATAAAAATGTTAAATAATTTTTATTATAGAATTTTACTGTTATTTTCGATTTAAAAAAATAAAGTAAATTCAGGAAAAGGTGCAAAGACCATGATTATTACAACCATTATAAATTTTAAGTATTTCATTAAACTTAGATACAAATCAACATTTAATTTAATTTACTGTTTAATAAAAAAACATGATGTAAGTACTCAATATTTGAGTTATATCAATCAACTGTGTTTAGCCAAGTGACTTAATTTTAGTAATATACCAAAACACAAAAAATACCAAATTACCAAATTTTTAATTCATCTTTCGTTTAATACAAAAAAATAATAATAATAAGTAGGTAATTATTAAACACAATCAGTTTATTCATATAATTTTATTTTTAATTATGTTGATTTAATAATTTTCGCTTAAACATTTAAATAAATTCACTTGCTGTGTTTTTTTTTTTAAATTTTAAATAAATTATTTATTACACATATACGTGTTTTGTGTTTTTACATTTTACAAAAATTTATTTTTGTAATTATTATTCTGTGTTGTGTGGCTGTTTTATATTATTTGTATTTTCTTTTAGGTTAAATATTTCTTATGAATTTTAGCGGTTTCTTTTCGTTTAAAAATAAAAATATATACATATATATATTTTGCATTTTTATTTTTATTGATTATTATACAAGCTTTTTTGTTTGTATGTTTTTTTTATATTTCGTCAATATTAACATTAATAAGAAATTGCAATAGCAAGGAAGATCAACTACCTTTTCGTATTGTGTATAGATTTTTATTTTACTTTCGTTTTTTTATTTATTTATTTTTTACACAATTTACTTTAGACCAAAAAACACATTAACATATTCTAACATAATAATATAAATAAAAAAAAAAAAAATAACAATACAAATTAATAAAAAAAAATTATAGAAATCAACACAAAAAAGAAAAACTTAAAAATCAATATCAATTCTGATTCTTTTATTATAAGTATTTTATTTTATTATTATTTGCCACCCACTAATTTACCTAATTGAGAAAGAGTGAAAAAAAAACATAAAAACAATTTTTATTATTATTATTGTTATAAAATTAAATTTCATATTTTTCTTTGAATCGTAACAAAACATTAAAAGAAAGAATAATATAAAACTTAACAAGTAAAGCTGGAATGCAAGACTATACAAGTATAAAAATCACAAAGCACCTGGTAACTGATGTTAAACTGACGTAAATGATGTTTAAAAAAAACTAAAATTTATCAACTAGCCCTAACCATAACTTATCATTTTTTTAATAATACAGTTTATTAAACAAAACTACAAGTTCAATTTATTAAAATTGTATCGAAATGAAAAGATTGAAACAAATTTATTGAAATAAAACAACCCTGTTTTTATTTCTTAAAAAACTACTTAAACTTTTAAGTATTACTACTTTTTTATTTCTATTTAATTATTTCCCATTTCACGTAGACAAAGTATTGTGTGTAGGTACGAAATAATAATAACAATTATTATTTCTTTTTATTAATGAAGGTAAAAATGTGAACGAAACTAATAGTTTAAATATTTTGATTGATTTAAGTAACAAAAAAATACATAATAATAAATACATTTTTCCACAAAGAAACAAATAAACTAAAATTATTTAAATTATTTGCCAGCATGAAATATTTATAAAATAAAAGTTAACTCACTTAAAACAAAACTTACTTAATGTTGATTATTTCTTTAAAGCCAAATTACTTATTCATTTGACTATAAATTATTCAATTGACTTAAATGTTTTAAAAAATCAGCATAATACATTTAATCGCGAGTTAAGTAAACTAAATAAAACTTTTTCAATTTTCGCGATTAATATAATGATGGGTCTTTAAGATAACAATAAAAATAGACTAAGTTAAACCAGCTTAAATTAGTTCCTTAATTTATTTTGTTTATTATTGAAACTTGTTATGAAAATTAAAACTAACAAAAACTACGTAAATTAAATACAGATTTATCTTTTAATAAAAGGTAAATAAAAAAAAATAAAGCAAAGACTAAATATATAAAAATAAAATTTCACAATATGCAATATATATCACAAATATGATAAAAAAATTAAAAGATAAGCGTTGTTGAACATTTTCTTGATTTGTTTTTGCTTTTTACTTAAATGAGTAATTTTGAAATGTTAATTTTTTATGTCTACATTTTTAACTTAGAAAAACAAAAAAAAAATTAACCATAAATGATGTTGTCATTGACATGCTCAAAAAAATTGTTTATGTAGAAATTAAATAACTTAATGAAATAGTTAATTAAGTATTTAATAATCATTATTTTCAAGATAATTAATTTGACTTATCTATAGGAAATTAAGTTATTTGTAATAAAATAAATCAATAACAATAATAACCATAAAATATACTAAACAGCAGCTGACTAAAGATAACTAAAAAAAAAACTAAAAATAATTAGACTTAATCTAAAAAGAGAAAACAAATACTTAGGTTAAATAAGTAAAAAAAAAATAATAATTTTTTCTGATTTAAAGCTCATTATTTCAATTACCCTTAAAAGTAATTTCCCAGTATTCTTGTAAAAAATTCAAATTTTAAAGCTAACCAAAGCTAAGTTATTTAGTCAATTTCACACATTTTTTGTAATAAATGACAATTTTTACAATTTCTAATAAATCAAAATAATAATAATAATAATAATAATTAAAATAATAAACAATCAAGTAATAACAGCAAGCACAAAAAAACAAAACATATTAAAAAATTGGGCAATTTTTTGCATTTATGAATTTAATTTTGTTAAAAGAATTTTCGCTACAAAAATTCACAATTAAATTATTTAATAAAAATGATAAATATATATATATATATATATATATATATATATATATATATATATATATATATACATATATATAGCCACTTTATTTAATTAAATTAAAACAAAAACTAAATTTTTAATCACAAACTCACGTTTTATTTATTTCTCTTTTGTTGAAAAATGCACTTTGATTTTTATTTCATCATAATATTGCATTAATTTTTGCTTCACATCAAACATAATTATAGGTATAATTCACGTGAAACAAAAATAATTCATTATATCACTGCGAAAATAATTAATTTTCGTAAATAATTAATAAATAATAAAATTAATTTTAAATGTTTTAATTATATTTGATTATTAATATTATTAAAAACATCCTACTCCTTATGTTGACTACGATAAACTGTGACCGAATTGAATTATAATTTAATTGAAGTAAAATTGAAAAATTAAATCGTATTCAAAGTGTATTAAATACGTATAAAAATGCCCTTAGCATCAGTTTATTATTATTAAAAAAATATTGTGTAAAATATTGACAGCTGCGCAGAGAGTTATTAAATTATTATCTGTCAAAATAACAATGCTACAAACATATTAAGTAAAAAATACACTAGCTTTATAGTGAGATTAATATAATTATTTACCAGTATTTGAAAGTCGGGAAATTTATTTAAGTAAGGAAATGTTATTGGTTGCCTAGTAACCGAATTTTAACCAAAACATAAAAAAATGTCGTTTATAGACGTTCGAGGTAAATTTTACTAAGTAATTTAATAATTTTATATATATAATTAATAATTAATTTACTTTGTGTTTTAGATTTATCAGAACATTTAAAAATATTGGGCTATCCAAATATTTTCCCACTATCGTCCCTGTATTCAAACTATGGAGGCCCAAATAGTTTCAAAGTCGTTGCAAATATTTTGCAATGGTTAACAGCTCGATTAGAACCAGGCTATTACTTGCCTGGAGGCACATACAATGAAAATGATCGCGTCTTACTAATAAGATCAGCAACAGAGTTTATGGTAACGAAAGCAGGTATTAAAATCAATCCTCGAAAACTTTATTCAAGTACAACATGCTCGGCGAAAGAATTACTGAAAATCACTACAATTCTTAAGAATACACCGAAGAATCTTGATAACGAAAATGGGTATGACAGAAGTCATATTGAAATTGATTTTAGTGATAAAATAGGTGAGTTGCGACGTGCTAGAGAGTTGTCCAGTGACTTAACAAATCGTGGTGCAATTTTATATGATTTGTTAGCTAAGGAAATGATTCATAAAGTACTAATTTTAATTAAATCCATATAAACTTTTTATTGAAATTATTAATTTTATTTTAGGAAACAACAAATTTACAAGCAAATCGTCCAATGGAGTTGTCTACTGTGGAACGAACATTAAAAACATCGATTACTCAATTGACTAATAAATTATTATCATCAAAGAATTACCTTGAAATTAGCAAAAATGAAAAAATAAATTTAAATAACAAATTGCAGCGCAAAGTTACTGAGTTGGAAAGATCTCGACAACGATTACAGGCATTACAAAAAGTACGTCCTGCATACCTGGAAGAATTCGAACGATTAGAAAGTGATTTGCGACAACTATTTGAGCAATATATGCAACGAATACGGTGTGTGGATGCGCTTAAGGCACAACTGTTAACGCGTTCTCGAGCCCAAACACCGATGGAAATACCAATAGCACGTCCGACAGAAAATTCAATGACATTTTTGCCTGAAGGCTTAATTGATTCAGATGAAGACGATGTCGACGAGGATGGGAATGCCTTAGGTGGCAATATAAGTTTATTAAGTGAATATAATGATATCGAAGCACGTAACGAGAATTTAAACAAACAAACAAATGATGAAAATGTTAGTATTCCTTTAACCACATTAAAACGTGGAATAACAAATCGTTTACGAATCCGTACTGGCATGCCACAGAAACGTGATTCTCGTGTTATTGGCAGTATGACCGGTAATAATTCAGAAATTGATGGTTTAGATAGTTCACTAGGTTCCAATGACACTGAAAGTGAAATGGATTTAATTGGTGGTCATGACAGTAAGTTTTAGTGAATACAAGTTTCTTTTTGTTTATGTAAACTAAATTTTATTAACACAGTAATGGATGATCTCCGTACTGATGACGATGATGATGAGAATGAAGACGATGATGAAAATGAAAATATTGCAAAATTAACAAGAGAATTAACATCAACAAAGCCATCTAATAAATTAAATGATCATAGCGATGAAGACTTTTAAATAATTACACACATATATATAGAAAATGGAAAACATTGTTTTGTAAAAATAGTATGAAAAAAGTAAAAAATATTCATATAGCAACATCTTTACGTTTTTTTAACTGCTCATTACTTTGTGGCCCACAATCGTACATTTGAATTTGTATTTGAACTATTATGCTGATGATTAGACTCTTCCTGTCTGTCTAAAAAGTTTTCAGCTATTGATCGATCTAATCCAGTGTAAGTAAATGCTTTCTTTCGATTATTCTCAGTATCTCAATCTGACTTTCGACTTTGTTTGCGATAACCGTCATTATCCATTGAGGTTTTGGTTAACATATATAGTTGTTGATGATAAATTGCGGTTTTTGTTGGGTGTTATGAATTTACGTCGATTTTTCTAATTGAAATTTTATATTATTTATATAAGACATAAACCTTTATTTTAATTATTAAAAATTACCTTTTCTCGTTTGCCTGTAACATTACTAAATGGTACGGTTAAACCATACGATCCAAATGGATGCACACCAGGTGGCAGCATCATCTGCGCCATCTGTCATCATTTATGTTACTATGAGTAGTGGTTCCAATATGCCATTTATATACATAAATAAATATACTTCCGAATAAATATTGCATTTCCGGCTACATTTTTTATGTCATTACATATTGGCGGCAAAAATTCTGTCAAATTTGAACATATTCAAATATTTTTATTTGGTATTTCATAAATATGTTTATATCCATATATAAAAATAAATATGCTTTATAATATAATGTATCACATTAAAAATATTATATATTATAAAATGTATAATATAATGTATCACATTAGTATGTTAAATGTTTTTTTTTCAGCAAATTCCTTTTACGCATTTTTCAGAATAAAAAATATAAAATACAAATGAAATTGTATCATTATTTATGATTTTATAATCTTATAATTGATTAACAAAATATGTACATGTTGTATGATATTATTAACAATATATAATTATTAATAATAAAAATAATAATTATTTGGAGTGTTTTGATCCTAAAATTTAATCACAACGATTTTGTTTTAAATATTTTTAATTGTTCTTTAATATTTTCAACATATTGTTTATGCACATGTTTCTATTTTTTCTTTTGCATAATATCAATTTTTATTAGGGGTACAAATGAGATTATTTATTATTAATTATTTGTTATGAAATTTAATTAAACATGTTTATTTATACACATGTTTCAATTTCTATTTAATTACGGGTACATTTCAGGTTTCGTGCATTGCACATTTTTAATTGTTTCAAAAGATAACATACTTGAATTAAAGAAAAACATATCCTTTAGATATGATTTTATGACCAACAAATTCCTATGATTGTTTAGCGACATTGTTATTTTTACAGGGGAAAAATCTGCAATATGACATTAATTATTATTTTAGCGGTTTTTTAAACCACGTTTTACTATTTTTCTTTAGATTTCTTTGTCAACATTTTTTTTAAATATTATTACTACAAAAAATTACTACTACTCAAAGATTGACATTCTAATTTAAACGATTTTTTAATAAAACCTTTACATAAAATATATAATATAAAACCACCTAAATAATATTTTATGTCATATTGCAGATTTTCACCTGTAAAAATAACAATGTCGCTAAATAATCATAGGAATTTGTTGGTCATAAAATCATATCTAAAGGATATGTTTTTCTTTAATTCAAGTATGTTATCTTTTGAAATAAGATAAACAATTAAAAATGTGCAATGCACGAAACCTGAAATGTACCCGTAATTAAATAGAAATTGAAACATGTGTATAAATAAACATGTTTAATTAAATTTCATAACAAAT